>JAHBCN010017462.1:0-18422 GCA_019359885.1 Listronotus oregonensis
TGCCACTTGGAATAATTATACTAATATCCAAAATCGATATAAAAACAAAAATTTTATTTTAAAGCTTTCTAAGCACGATTGTTTCAAAATACCATTGTTTTAACAAAAGTCATGGTGAGCTTCCCTTAGTGACAGAAGACATAAAACACGATAATTTTTCGCCATATTTTTTTTATCAAATTTTTTGGTTTTGGGTGGCTACTCAGTTCCAAGATGGCTATTTTTGCACTTTTTGGTCTTTTTTTGCATCATGAACTACTTATAAACTTCCCCAATTTTTGATTCATGTCAGTTAATTCAATCTTTTCACCCATTATAGCACTGAAATCAAAGAAAAATATATGAGGTTCATCAAAATATTTAAAAAATTAAATAAATACAAGTTTTTTTAATATCGCTGACTTTTTTAAAGTTATAAACACTATTTTTATTTATTTCTTAAGAAACACAGTTACACGTACCTTTAATTTGTATAATCTAGGCCTCGGCAACTGTTTCGGCCTTCCTTTGCCATCATCAGTGTTGTACGGTCTCTAAGGACAACAACAGACAGCCGCCTACTCGTTATATGTCTTACTCCAGGCTGAAACGTAAGCAGCTGCCAAGAAGACACTGAGGCTTTGAAATATTTTTAATTTTAAATTTTAATTAAATCATCATTAAGAATGAATTTGTAACTTTATTAAAAAGCTTTCAAACCCTCTTGAGTATTCTTAATTTAAAGTTATAGTGTAGAATTTATTTATATTATAGTTATTATAACCTAAAAACATTCAACAGTTAGTACATTCAAGAAACTCAAATACCCTGGAATAAAACATAAATATTAATTAGTAGGTAAAAGACTGAAAAAAAAATCCTAAAAATAACAGATAATTTAGTACATTTGAAACACAAATGTATCCTTCAAATATGGATTGTTTAGTACATTAAAAAATAAATATAACAGCCTGGAAAAAACAGATTAATTAGTAATAGTGAAAAAATAAAATTAGTGCGTTTCAAAAGCTGAAATATCCTAAAAAACCGTAATTAGTACATTTAAAAAACTAATGTATCCTGAAAAAATGGAATTTTTGGTACAGTAAAAAAATAATTAAAACACCCTGAAAAAAAGCAGATTAAGAACTAAAATAACCTAAAAAAAAACAGTAATTAGTACATTTAAAATACTAATGTATCCTGAAAAAATAAAATATCTAGTACATTAAAAATAATAAAGCACCCTGAAAAAAAAACAGATTAGGAACTAAAATAACCTGAATAAAACAGTATTTAGAACATCTGAAATTCTAATGTAGCCTGAAAAAATAAAATATTTAGTACATAAAAATAAAAATAATTAATCTAAAAAAGTAGCTAAAATAATAAAAAAAGATTGTACATTTAAAATACAATTATCCTAAAAAAAATACAGTCAAAAAGAATTGGTACATTTCTGAAAAATACTTGAAAAAAAAATAATAATAACCTAAAAAACAAAAATGTACTAGTACATTAAAAGTCTAAAAACTATATTAAGTAAACCTAAAAAAAAGTAATTGTACATTTAAAAAACATATATTCCTAAAAAAATAAAATGTCTAATAAATTAAAAAAATTAAAAACCCTGAAAAAACAGATATAATATAATATATATATATATATATATATATATATATATATATATATATATATATATATATATATATATATATATATATATATATATATATATATATATATATATATATATATATATTAATAAAAATCAAAAACTTAAAACATATTAATAGTGCGTTTAAAAGCGAAATAACCTAAAAAAAACAATCATTAGTACATTATAAAAAAATATGAGTAAAAAAGTTAGTATATTAAAAAATAAATCCCCAAATAATACAGATTAATTGGTACATTTAAAAACTCATATACCTAAAAAATTATACATAAAAAATTAATAAAATGCCTGAAAAAAAATATTAATAATTACATGTAAAAGGTAAATAGATGACCTGAAAAAAAACAGATTATATTTGTAATAAAAATAATAATATAAAAAACCAGATTATATTTAAATTTAAACATAAGCTAAATATTTATTTTATTAAAAATTTTATTATTCTTATCAAAAATATACTTTTGCTTCCACATTCATAAAATATGTTTATACTAGATTTCCAATAATATCATGAAATGTCAATGTAAACACTGCTTTTTATATTAAAAGAAGAAATTGCATTTGTAATACTTTTTTGTAAGATTATTTCAAGAGGCCCCTTATACAGTCGTAATAAAACTGCCTTATGGGCATTTACTTAATCTATCTCCATTAAGAAAAAATTGTGGCGTCTGCGACGCTTTTTTTAGTGTTTGTCGTTTGACGTCTAAAATAACCTAAACCAAAGATTTATATACTGTCGCCAATATAAATAACATGGAACTTACTATTGATATTTTGCTATTCACATACATATTAAAGAAGTTGTGGCTTCTGCAACGCTTTTTTGTTTTCTAACTAGACTTCTGGATTAATAATTACTGACCCTTATAAATAGTTAGGTACTCAAAAAATAATAATAATAAAATTGTTTATTTGTCGGCAATAACACGAATATAATTGAAACGCAACTACTTATGTAGACAGTAACATAGCAAATGGTATAAGCTACTTTTAAAAATAACATTTTGCACCTGCGATGCTTTTTTAATTAATTATCTTGTTTTCCATAATCACAAAAGGTTATTGATACATTTACGTCTACATAAGGAATAAATAAGGCGTTTGCAACGCTTTTTGAAATATATGAAACAATTTAAGCACAACTACTATTGTAGACAGTAATAAAGCAAAATGGTATTAGCTATTTTTTAAAACATAGCACTTTAATTCCTACAGTGCTTACTATATTCTTAAAAAAATAATATTTTGCATCTGCGATGCAAATTAATTGTTTAGTTTTTCATAAGACTTAATAATACAATTCTGTTTACGCGCGTCTGCGACGCTTTTTTGTTGTTTTTAGCTGGATTTGTTGTCAAGCTTAATTTATACAGTGCTTTTTAATTAAATTATTTATCTCCTTTTTTCATAATTATGAAGAGCTATAGATACAGTACTGTTTATATGTAAAAAAAATCTTTATCCCTTATACTCTAAAACAGAAATCGGTCGAATAAAAAAATAACTTTATTGTGGTCCACATAGTCGAAAAAAAAACCCCAGGGGGGATTGGGCGTCAGGGGAACTATGCCATTAGAGCACCCTCGTAAAATGAGTACTAAAAGCTATAAATCCGGCAAAATTCTGTGATAGAGAATTATAAGATTTACCCTCCTAGCCAAATTACTACACCCAACCGATAGTTAGGTACCCCAAAAAATATAAACTTGTTAATTTTTAAATATTGAAAAAAATAGCTAATAGCATTTGCTTCCTAAAAAAAACTAATGATTCAATGTTGCCTGTGGTGCTGACAATGACTATATTATAGTTTTTCCTAATTACGAAGGACTATTGATACAGTAGTATCTATTTTAGAGAAATTAGGGCATCTGCGACGCTTTTTGTTGTTTACCTAGCTTGTTCACCTTAATGTTAAGGAACTATTGTTATGTTACTTATGAACTATGTTAATTCTAACAATAAAGAACTATTGGTATATTACCGCCTACATTATTGACAGAATGTGACGTCTGCAACATTTTTTGTGTGTTGTTCGACTCTCTTGTTTACCCTAATGATAGAGAACTATTGGTGTATTACTGTCTACTTAGGAATAAATTGTGGCTTCGGCAAGCTTTTTATTTTTTTAAACTATTTTATTATTCAATGTTGCCTGTTGGTGCTGACAATGACTATACCATAAGTTTTTCCTAATAGAAGGTTATTAATACAGTATTATCTATTTTAGAGAAATAAGGGCGCCCGCGACGCTTTTTTGTATTGTTGTTTACCTATCTTGTTCACCTTAAAGTTAAGGAACTATTGCATTATTACTGTCCACATTAAGAAAAAATTGTGGCGTCTGCGACGCTTTTTTATGTTCTTGTTTAGCTGTGCATCTTCTTATTAAACAACTAATGTAGTATTACTATCTACATTAGGAAATTGAGCCAAGTGGCGTCTTTTTTTAAACCTCTTGTTCCTAATATAAAGAATTATTGGTTTACCGCTACATTATTAAAATTGTGGCGTCTTCAACGCTTTTTTTTGTTATTTTTAAACTCTCTTGGTTACTCTAATAATAAAGAACTATTGGTATATTACCGCCTACATTATTGACTGATTGTGACGTCTGCAACGTTTTTTCTGTGTTGTTGTATAACTCTCTTGTTTACCCTAATACTAAAGAACTATTGTTATATTACTGTTTACATTAGAGATAAATTGTGGCATCTGCAACGCTTTTTTTTAACTATCTTATTTTTCCTAATATTAAAGAATTATTGGTGTATTACCGCCTACATTATTGACAAATTGTGGCGTCTGCAACGCTTTTTTGTGTTGTTGTTTAACTCTCTTGTTTACCCTCATAATAAATAACTATTGGTATATTACTGTCTACATTAGAGATAAATTGTGGCGTCTGCAACGCTTTTTTCTGTTGTAGTTAACGCTGTTGTTTACCCTAGTATTAAAGAACTATTAATATATTACTGTCAGCATTAGGGATAATTGATAAACTTCTTTCTATATTAAAAAATTTATTTGGCATCTGCGACGCTTTTTTTATGTCTTCTCCAGAATAATCATAAAAGACTATTGATAAAGTATTGTTTACATTAAGAAAAAATGTGGCGTCTACGACGCTTTTTCTTGTATTTTCTAACCGATCTTCTAAAGTAACTTAAAATTTATTTTAAACAGTGCATTTAATATTTAAAAGGTATTTTTGGCATCTTCGATACTTTTTTGATTAATTATCTCGTTATCCATAGTAACAAAATTATTGTAGATACGACACTTTTTGTTACGGAGATAGTATACTTGTATGTACTATTCCTTTTATACATAAAAAAATGGCGTCTGCGACGCTTTTTTATCCTCTTCAAAAATTCTATTTGGCATCTGCGATGCTTTTTTGTGCGATTATTTTGATCTCCAAAATAACATGGGACTAATTAATATTTTGCTATTTGCATACATATTAAAGAAGTTGTGGCGTCTCCAACGCTTTTTTGTTTTCTAACTAGACTTCTGGAGTAATAATTACTGACGCTAATCGATAGTTAGGTACCCAAAAAATAATAATAAAATTGTTTATTTGTCAGCAATAACACGAATATAATTGAAATACAACTACTAATGTAGACAGTAATATAGCAAATGGTATAAGCTCTTTTTAAAAACAATATTATGCACCTGCGATGCTTTTTTGGTTATATATTCAGTTCTACATAATAACAAATTTTTCGCAAAATTGTACAAAGCTTGCTATATTCCATAATCACAGTAAGCACAACTACCTACTAATGTAGACTGTAATATAGCAAAATAGTATTAGCTATTTTTTTAAAGCATAGCACTTTATATCCTACAGAGCTTTCTATATTCTTAAAAAAATAATATTTTGCATCTGCGATGCAAATTAATTATTTAGTTTTTCATAAGACCTAATAATACAATTCTGTTTACGTTAAGAGAAAAGAATCGCGTCTGCGACGCTTTTTTGTTGTTTTTAGCTAGCTTTGTTGTCAATCTTCATTTATACAGTGCTTCTTAATTTAAAAAAACATGTAGTTTGCATCTGCGATGCTTTTTTAATTATTTATCTTCTTTTTCCATAATTACGAAGTGCTATAGATACAGTACTGTTTATATGTAAAAAAAATATTTACCCCTTATACTCTAAAACAGAAATCGGTCGAATAATTTATAGCTTTATTGTGGTCCACATAGTCGAAAAAAAATCCTTCAGGGAGGATTTGGCGTCAGGGGAACCATGCCATTAGAGCACCCTCGTAAAATGAGTACTAAAAGCTATAAATCCGGCAAAATTCTGTGATAGAGAATTATAAGATTTACTCTTCTAGCCAATTTACTACACCCAACCGATAGTTAGGTACCCCAAAAAAAAGTTAATTTTTAAATATTGAAAAAAATAGCTAATAGCATTTGCCTCCTAACAAAAAATCTAATGATTCAATGTTGCCTGTGTTGCTGACAATGACTATATAGTTTTTTTAATTACGAAGAACTATTGATACAGTAGTATCTATTTTAGATAAATTAGGGCGTCTGCGACGCTTTTTTGTATTGTTGTTTACCTATCTAGTTCACCTTAATGTTAAGGAACTATTGCATTATTACTGTCCACATTAAGAAAAAATTGTGGCGTCTGCGACGCTTTTTTGTGTTGTTGTTTAGCTGTCATGTACAATTTCTTCTAAACAACTAATGTTGTATTACTATTCACATTAGGAGAAAATTGTAGCGCCTGCAACGCTTTTTTTGTGTTATTTTCGAACTATCTTGTGCTCCCTAATAATAAAGAACTATTGGTATATTACTGTCTATATTGGAGATAAATAGTGGCGTCTTCAACGCTTTTTTTTTGTTATTTTTGAACTCTCTTATTTACCCTAATGATAAAGAATTATTGGTATATTACTGGCTACATTAGGAATACATTGTGGCGTCTTGAATGCTTTTTTGTGTTATTTTTGAACTCTCTTGTTTACCCTAATATAAAGAACTATTGGTATATTACTCTCTACATAAGGGATAAATTGAGGCGTCTTCAAGCTTTTTGTTTTATTTTTAAGTCTCTTCTTTACCCCAATAATAAAAAAATTATTGGCATATTACCGCCTACATTATTAACAAATTGTGGCGTCTGCAACGCTTTTTTTGTGTTGTTGTTCACCTTTTTGTTAAATCTAATAATAAAGAACTATTGGTATATTACCGCCTACATTATTGACAGATTGTGACGTCTGCAACGTTTTTTTGTGTTGTTCAACTTTCTTGTTTACCCTAATGATAAAGAACTATTGGTGTATTACTGTCTACATTAGGGATAAATTGTGGCTTCGGCGACGCTTTTTTGTTATTTTTAAACTATCTTGTTTTTTTATTATTAAAGAACTATTGATATATTACTGTCTGCATTGACGATAATTTATACACTTCTTTCTATATTGAAAAATTTATTTGGCATCTGCAACGCTTTTTTATGTCTTCTCCATAATAACCATAAAAGACTATTGATAAAGTACTGTTTACATTAAGAAAAAAATGTGTCGTCTGCGACGCTTTTTTTGTATTTTCTAACCGATCTTTTAAAGTAACCTAAAATTTACAGTGCATTCAATATTCAAAAGATATTTTTGGCATCTGCGATGCTTTTTTAATTAACTATCTCGTTATACATAGTAACAAAATTATTGTAGACACGACACTTTTTGTTACGAAGGCAGTATACTTGTATGTACTATTCTTTTTATACATTAAAAAAATGGCGTCTGCGACGCTTTTTTCTTCTTCAAAAAATTTATTTGGCATCTGCGATGCTTTTTTGTGCGATTATTTCGATCTCCGAAATAACATGGGACTAACTATTAATATTTTGCTATTTACATACATATTAAAGAAGTTGTGGCGTCTGCAACGCTTTTTTGTTTTCTAACTAGACTTCTGGAGTAATAATTACTGACGCTAATCGATAGTTAGGTACCCAAAAAATAATAATAGTAAAATCGTTTGTTTGTCGCAATAACACGAAATATAATTGAAATACAACTACTAATGTAGACAGTAATATAGCAAATGGTATGTATAAGCTATTTTTAAAAATAATATTTTGCACCTGCGATGCTTTTTTGGTTATATTTTCAGTTCTACATAATAACAAATTTTTTGCGAAATAAAGATTTTGTTGATATGGCACTATTTTTTATGTTTTTTTTGTTTTCAACTGGATTTTAAAATAACATATGTTAATTTATACAAAGCTTGCTACATTCCTAAAAAATAATATTTTGCACCTGCGATGCTTTTTTAATTATTTATCTTATTTTCCATAATCACAAAGGGTTATTGATACAGTAATGTCTACGTAAGGAAAAATTGAGGCGTTCGCAACGCTTTTTAAAATATACAAAACAATTTAAGCACAACTACTAATGTAGACAGTAATATAGCAAAATGGTATTAGCTATTTTTTAAAACATAGCACTTTAATTCCTACAGTGCTTCCTATATTCTTAAAAAATATATTTTGCGTCTGTGATGCAAATTAATTATTTAGTTTTTCCTAAGACCGAATAATACAATTCTGTTTATGTTAAGAAAAAAATATCGCGTCTGCGACGCTTTTTTGTTGTTTTTAGCTGGATTTGTTGTCAATTCTAATTTACACAGTGCTTCCTAATTAAAGAAAAATATGTACTTTGCATCTGCGATGCTTTTTTAATTATTTTTCTCCTCTTTCCATAATTACGAAGTGCTTTAGATACAGTACTGTTTATATGTAAAAAAATATTTACCCCTTATACTCTAAAACAGAAATCGGTCGAATAATTTATAACCTTATTGTGGTCCACATAGTCGAAAAAAACCCCAGGGGGATTTGGCGTCAGGGGAACTATGCCATTAGAGCACCCTCGTAAAATGAGTACTAAAAGCTATAAATCCGGCAAAATTCTGTGATAGAGAATTATAAGATTTACCCTCCTTGCGAATTTACTACACCCAACCGATAGTTAGGTACCCCAAAAAAATATAAACTTGTTAATTTTTAAATATTAAAAAAATAGCTAATAGCATTTGCCTCCTAAAAAAAACTAATGATTCAATGTTGCCTGTGGTGCTGACAATGACTGTATTATAGTTTTCCATAATTACGAAGGACTATTGATACAGTAGTGTCTATATTAGAAAAATTAGGGCGCCTGCGACGCTTTTTTGTATTGTTGTTTATCTGTCTTGTTCACCCTAATGACTAAAACTATTGCATTATTACTGTCCACATTAAAAAAATTGTGGCGTCTGCGACGCTTTTTTGTGTTGTTGTTCAGCTGTCATGTACACCTTTTTATTAAACAACCATTGTTGTATTACTGTCCACATTAGGAAAAAATTGTAGCGTCTGCAACGCTTTTTTGTGGTATTTTTAAACTATCTTTTGCACCCTAATATTAAAATACTATTGGTATATTACTGCCTACATTATTATTAAATTGTGGCATCTGCAACGCTTTTTTGTGTTGTTGTTTATTTCTTTTGTTTACCCTCATAATAAAGAACTATTGGTATATTACTGTCTACATTAGTGATAAATTGTGGCGTCTGCAAGCCTTTTGTGTTATTTTTTAGTTATCTTGTTTTCCCTAATATTAAAGAACTATTAGTATATTACTGCTAACATTATTGATAAATTGTGGCGTCTGCAACGCTTTTTTGTGTTATTTTTGAACTTATGCTTCTTTATATTAAAGAACTATTGGTATATTACTGTCTACATTAGAGATAAATTGTGGCGTCTGCAACGCTTTTTTGTTTTATTGTTCAACTCTTTTGTTTACCCTAATATTAAAAAACTATTGGAATATTTTTACTGTCTACATTAGAAATAAATTGTGGTGTCTACAACGCTTTTTTGTGTTGTTATTCAACTTTCTTGTTTACCCTAATATTAAAAGAACTTATTGGATCATTATTACTGTTTTTTCAACTATGTTATTAATCAAATTGATGTGCGTCTGCAACGCTTTTTTGTTTTTTAACTATCTTGTTTTCCCTAATATTAAAGAACTATTGGTATATTACCGCCTACATTATTGATAAATTGTGGCGTCTGCAACGCTTTTTTTGTTTTTTGTTACTTCTAACTTTCTTGTTTACCCTAATTATTAAACGGAATCTATTGGTATATTATCTGTTTACATTAAGTTGAGTCTACATTGTGGCGTCTGCAACGCTTTTTTGTGTTATTTTTGAACTATCTTTTTCTCCCTTATATTAAATAACTATTGGTATATTATCGCCACATTATTAATAAATTGTGGCGTCTGCAACGCTTTTTTCTGTTGTAGTTAACGCTCTTGTTTACCCTAGTATTAAAGAACTATTTATATATTTGTCTGCATTAGGGATAATTTATACACTTCTTTCTATATTGAAAAATTTATTTGGCATCTGCGACGCTTTTTTTATGTCTCCTTCATAATAACCATAAAAGACTATTGATAAAGTACTGTTTACATTAAGAAAAAGTGGCGTCTGCGACGCTTTTTTTATTTTCTAACCGATCTTCTAAAGTAACCTAAAATTTATTTTAAACAGTGCATTCAATATTCAAAAGGTATTTTTGGCATCTGCGATGCTTTTTTGAATAATTATCTCGTTATCCATAGTAACAAAATTATTGTAGATACGACACTTTTTGTAACGAAGGCAGTATAGTTGTATGTACTATTATTTTTATACATTTGAAAAAACTGGCGTCTGCCACGCTTTTTTTCTTCTTCAAAAAATTTATTTGGCATCTGCGATGCTTTTTTGTGCGATTATTTCGATCTCCGAAATAACATGGGACTAACTGTTAATATTTTGCTATTAAAGTACATATTAAAGATGTTGTGGCGTCTGCAACGCTTTTTTGTTTTCTAACTAGACTTCTGGAGTAATAATTACTGACGCTAATTGAAACTTAGGTACCAAAAAAATAATATTAGTAAAATCGTTTGTTTGTCGCAACAACACGAAACATAATTGAAATAAAACTACTTATGTAGACAGTAATATAGCAAATGGTATGTATAAGTTATTTTTAAAAATAATATTTTGCACCTGCGATTCTTTTTTTGTTACTTATCTTGTTTTCCATAATAACAGTAATGTCTACATAAGGAATAAATTGAGGCGTTCGCAACGCTTATTGAAATATATGAAGCACTTTAAGCACAACTGCTAATGTAGACTGTAATACAGCAAAATGGTATTAGCTATTTTTTAAAACATAGCACTTTAATTCCTACAGTGCTTTCTATATTCTTAAAAAAATAATATTTTTTTATTAATATTTTCATAAGACCTAATAATACAATTCTGTTTGCGTTAAGAGACAAATATCGCGTCTGCGACGCTTTTTTGTTGTTTTTAGCTGGATTTGTTGTTAATCCTAATTTATACAGTGCTTCTTAATTAAAGAAAAACATGTACTTTGCATCTGCGATGCTTTTTTAATTATTTATCTTCTTTTTCCATAATTACGAAGTGCTATAGATACAGTACTGTTTATATGTAAAAAAAATATTTACCCCTTATACTCTAAAACAGAAATCGGTCGAATAATTTATAGCTTTATTGTGGTCCACATAGTCGAAAAAAAATCCTTCAGGGAGAATTTGGCGTCAGGGGAACCATGCCATTAGAGCACCCTCGTAAAATGAGTACTAAAAGCTATAAATCCGGCAAAATTCTGTGATAGAGAATGATAAGATTTACCCTCCTAGCCAATTTACTACACCCAACGGATAGTTAGGTACCCCAAAAAAATATAAACTTGTTAATTTTTAAATATTGAAAAAAATAGCTAATAGCATTTGCCTCCTAACAAAAAATCTAATGATTCAATATTGCCTGTGGTGCTGACAATGACTATATTATAGTTTTTCCTAATTACGAAGGACTATTGATACAGTAGTATCTATTTTAGAGAAATTAGGGCGTCTGCGACACTTTTTTGTATTGTTGTTTACTTATCTTGTTCGCCTTAATGTTAAGGAACTATTGTTATGTTACTTATGAACTATGTTAACTCTAACAATAAAGAACTATTGGTATATTACCGCCTACATTATTGACAGAATGTGACGTCTGCAACATTTTTGCTGTGTTGTTCGACTTCTTGTTTACCCTAATGGTACCCACTATTGGTGTATTACTGTCTACATTAGGAATAAATTGTGGCTTCGGCAACGCATTTTTATTATTTTTAAACTATTTTATTATTCAATGTTGCCTGTGGTGCTGACAATGACTATACCATAGTTTTTTCTAACTACGAAGGACTATTGATACAGTAGTATCTATTTTAGAAAAATAAGGGCGTCCGCGACGCTTTTTTGTAATGTTGTTTACCTATCTTGTTCACCTTAAAGTTAAGGAACTATTGCATTATTACTGTCCACATTAAGAAAAAATTGTGGCGTCTGCGACGCTTTTTTATGTTGTTGTTTAGCTGTCATGTGCATCTTCTTATTAAACAACTAATGTAGTATTACTATCTACATTAGGAAAAAATTGCAGCGTCTGCAACGCTTTTTTGTATTATTTTCGAACTATCTTGTGCTCCCTAATATTAAATGTTGTTGTTCATTTTTTTTGTTAAATCTAATAATAAAGAACTATTAGTATATTACCGCCTACATTATTGACATATTGTGACGTCTGCAACGTTTTTTCTGTTTTCTTTAACTCTCTTGTTTACCCTAATGATAAAGAACTATTGGTGTATTACTGTCTACATTACGAATAAATTGTAGCTTCGACAACGCTTTTTTTAATTTTTAAATTATCTTGTTTTCCCTAATATTAAAGAACTATTGATATATTACCGCCTACTGTATTGATAAGTTGTGACGTCTACAACGCTTTTTTCTGTTGTTTAACATTCTTGTGTACCCTGTTAATAAAGAACTATTGGTATATTACTGTTTACATTAGGGATACATTGTGGCGTCTGCAACGCTTTTCTGTGTTGTTGTTTAACTCTCCTGTTTACCCTAATAATAAAGAACTATTGGTATTTACCGCCTACATTATTAACAAATTGTGGCGTCTGCAACGCTTTTTTGTGTTGTTGTATAACTCTCTTGTTTACCCTAATACTAAAGAACTATTGGTGTATTACAGCCTACATTATTGACAAATTGTGGCGTCTGCAACGCTTTTTTTGTGTTTTTGTTTAACTTTTTTGTTTGCCCTCATAATAAAGAATTATTGGTATATTACTGTCTACATTAGAGATTAATTGTGGCGTCTGCAACGCTTTTTTGTCTTATTTTTGAACTATCTTGTTTTCCTAATTAAATAACTATTGGTATATTATCGCCCACATTATTAATAAATTATGGCGTCTGCAACGCTTTTTTCTGTTATAGTTAACGCTCTTGTTTACCCTAGTATTAAAGAATTATTAATATATTACTGTCAGCATTGGAATAATTGATAAACTTCTTTCTATGCTTTTGTGAATAATTATCTCGTTATCCATATAGTATAATTCATACACTTCTTTCTATATTGAAAAATTTATTTGGCATCTGCGACGCTTTTTTTTATGTCTCCTTCATAATAACCATAAAAGACTATTGATAAAGTACTGTTTACATTAAGAAAAAGGAAAGCTTGACGCTTTTTTGTATTTTCTAACCGATTTTCTAAAGTAACCTAAAATTTATTTAAAGTGCATTAAAAATTCATGTATTTTGGCATCTGCGATGCTTTTTTTAATAATTATCTCGTTATCCATAGTAACAAAATTATTGTAGATACGACACTTTTTTAAGAAGGGATATTTTTTTGTATATTTTTTTATACATTAAAAAAAGGTCTGGACGCTTTTTTTTTTTTCAAAAAAAATTTTTCTTTTTTTTCCAAAATAAATGGGGGAAATATTAATATTTTGCATTTAATACATATTAAAGAGTTGTGGCGTTTAACGCTTTTTGTTTTCTAACTAGACTTTGGAGTAATAATTACTGACGCTAATTTAAAGTTAGGTACCCCAAAAAAAAATAATAAAATTGTTTTTTTTCGCAATAACACGAAAATAATTGAAATACAACTACTAATGTAGAAGTAAATAGCAAATGGTAAAAACTTTTTTAAAAAAATATTTTTTCACCTCATGCTTTTTTGGTTTATATTCAGTTCTACATAATAACAATTTTTCGCAAAATAAAATTTTTAAATCATTTTTTTTAGTTTTTTTTTTTTTTCAAGGATTTTTAAAATAACAATTTAATTTTAAAAGCCTCTAATTCCTAAAAAAAAAAATTTTGCACCCGGTTTTTTAATTATTTATTTTTCCCTAACCAAAATTTTTAAAACAAAAATTTTGGGGTTAAAGTTTTTTAAAAAAAAATTTTGCACCTTTTTTTGTTTTTAGCTATTTTTTAAAAAACATTTAATTTCAGTGCTTTTAAATTTAAAAAAAAAATTTTTTCATCTGGATGCTTAATTATTTTTTTTTCTGACCAAAATACAATTCTGTTTATTAAAAAAAATATTTCCTCAGCTTTTTTTTGTTTTTGTGGATTTTTTCAATCCAAAATTTCAGGCCAATTAAAGGAAAAATTTCTTTGACCGGCTTTTTTTAAATTTTTTTCTTTTTTCCATAATTACGGGGTTTGTACAGTATTTAATTAAAAAAAAACTTTACCGCTTTAAAAAACAGAAATCGGTCGAATAAAAAATAAATTTTTTGGTACATATGAAAAAAATTTCCCCTTTTTTGTTCAGGGGGAAATTATTACACATGTCGAAAAAAATCCCAAGGGGGTTTGGTGTCAGGGGAACTTATTTTTATTACTTACATTAGGGGGAAAATTTTGCGCGCAACGCTTTTTTTTTGTTTTTTCAACTCCTTTTTCCCCTTTTTTTGGTTTTTAATTTAAAGGGGAACTTTTTTTTTTTAATTTTTTTTTTAAAATTTTTGGTTGCCCTTTTTTTGGGTAATTTTTTTTTTTTCTTTTTCTATATTAAAAATTTTATTTGGCCTGGACCTTTTTTTATGTCTCCTTCAAAAAAAAAAAAGATATTGATTTAAAAATGGTCGCAGCTTTTTTTGGTTTTCAACCCCTTTTTTTTTTAAAAAAAATTTTTTTAAAAGTGCATTTTATTTAAAAGGTTTTTTGGAACCGGTCTTTTGTTAACTTCTCGTTTCCAAGAAAAAATTTTGGATCGACTTTTTTCGGGCGGTTTTTGTTTATATTTTTTTTTTAAATTAAAAGAATAAGGTTTTTTTTTGCAAGGGGTTTTTTTATCCTCTTAAAAATTTATTTGCATCTGCGATGCTTTTTTTTTTGCGTTTTTCTTCCAAATAACATGGGCTAATTTTTTAAATATTTTGCATTTAAAAAAAAGAAGTTGTGGGCAAGTTTTTTGTTTTCAACCGACTTTTTAGTAATAATTTTCGGCGCTAATTTGATATTTTTTACCCAAAAAAATTTTTAATTAAAATTTTCGTTTTGAATAACACAAATTAAAATTTTAAATACAACCCTTGTAGAAGTAAAAATTGAAAAGGGGATAAAAATTTTTTTAAAAAAAAAAATTTTTTTCTCTTTCTTTTTTTCGAAAAATAAAACGGGTTTTTTTTTAGATTTTTTGACTATTTTTTTTTGGGTTTTTTTTTTGTTTTAAATATAAAAATATTTTTAATTTTCAAAGCTTTTCTTTTTTTAAAAATAATAAAATTTTGACCCGCAATGTTTTTTTTTTTTAATTAATTAAAATTTTTTTTTCCAAACACAAAATTATTAACATAATGTTCCTAAAAATAAAAGGGTTTTGAAGCATTTTAAAATATTGAAACAATTTAACCACAACTAAATTAGACAAATAATATACAAATTATAAGTTTTTTAAAAAAAATATTTTCCCTCGATGCTTTTTTTAAATTTTTTTTTTTCCATAATCACAGAATTCAACATAAGAAAAATTGAGGCGTTTGCAACGCTTTTTAAAAATAAAACTTTTTTAAACACAATACTAATGTAGACGTAATACAGCAAAATGTATTAGCTATTTTTTTAAAAAATAGCCCCTTTATTCCACAGTGCTTTCATATTCTTAAAAAAAAAAATATTTAGTTTTTCTAAGACCAATAATACAATTCTGTATAGTTAAGAAAAATATTGTCTGCGACGCTTTTTGTTGTTTTTAGCTGGATTTGTTGTCAATTTAATTTAACGTGCTTCTTAATTTAAAAAAAATGTACCTTCATCTGCGATGCTTTTTTTAAATTTTTTCTTCCTTTCCATAATTAGAAGTGCTTGAACATACCAAAAAAGAAATCGGTCGAATAATTTATAACCTTATTGTGGTCCACAAGTCGAAAAAACCCCCGGGGGGGGGGGTAGGGGGGTATGCCATTAGAGCACCCTCGTAAAATGAGTACTAAAAGCTATAAATCCGGCAAAATTCTGTGATAGAGAATTATCAGATTTACCCTCCTAACCAATTTACTACAACCAACCGATAGTTAGGTAACCAAAATAAAATTAATTTTTAAATATTGAAAAAAATAGCTAACAGCATTTGCCTTCTAAAAAAAACTAATGATTCAATGTTACCTGTGATGACTATATTATAGATTTTCCTAATTACGAAGAATTGATACAGTAGTATCTATTTTAGAGAAATTGGGGCGTCTGCAATGCTTTTTTGTGTTTGTTTTTCAACTATTGTGTTCTCCCTAATATTAAATAAATGTTGCTTTGTGGCGTCTGCGACGCTTTTTTGTGTTGTTGTTCAGCTGTCATGTACACCTTCTTATTAAAGAACTATTGTTGTATTACTACTTACATTAAGAAAAAATTGTAGCGTCTGCAACGCTTTTTGTGTTATTTTTTAACTATCTTGTGTTCCCTAATATTAAAGATCTATTGGTATATTACTGTCTACATTAGAGATAAATTGTGGCGTCTTTAACGGTTTTGTTGTTATTTTTGAACTCTCTTGTTTACCCTAATAATAAAGAATTATTGGTATATTACCGCCTACATTATAAACAATTTTTGGCGTCTGCAACGCTTTTTTTGTGTTGTTTAACTTTTTTGTTTACCCTAATAATAAAGAACTATTGGTATATTACATTATTGACAGATTGTGACGTCTGCAACGTTTTTTCTGTGTTGTTCAACTCTCTTGTTTACCCTAATGATAAAGAACTAATCAACTAATGGTTTATTACTGTCTACAACAGGGATAAATTGTGCTTCTGCACTGCTTTTTTGTTATTTTTAAACTATCTTGTCTTCACTAACATTAAAGAACTATTAATATATTATTGCCTACTGTATTGATAAATTATAGAGTCTGCAACGCTTTTTTGTGTTGTTGTTCCACTCTTTTGTTTACCCTAATAATAAAGAATTATTGGTATTTTACCGCCTACATTATTAACAAATTGTGTCGTCTGCAACGCTTTTTTTTTGTTGTAAAACCCCTCTTTACCCTAATACTAAGAACATTTGTGTTTACCCCCTCATTATGACAAATTGTGGGTCCAACGCTTTTTGTGTTGTTTTTTAAACCCCCTCTTTTTACCCAAAAAAAAATTATTGGTTAAAATACGTCTACATTGAGATAAATTGTGGCGTCTGCAACGTTTTTTGTTTATTTTTAACTTTTTTTTCCCGTAAAATAACATTGGTATATTATCGCCACATTATTAAAAATTTTTTTGGGTCTGAAACGTTTTCTTTGAAAATTAACGTTTTTGTTTACCCTAGTTTTAAAAGAACTTTTAAATATATTTTTCGCATTGGGGATAATTTATACATTCTTTTATATTGAAAATTTATTTGGATCTGGACGTTTTTTTTTAATTTCTTCATAAAACCCATAAAAGATTATTGAAAAAGGGTTTTTTACCTTGAAAAATGGGCTGCGAGTTTTTTTTATATTTTCTAACCGATCTTCAAAGAACCTAAAATTTTTTTAAACAGTGCATTTAAAAAATTTAAAAAGGATTTTATCGGATGTTTTTGATTGACTATCTCGTTATCCATAGTAACAAAATTATTGTAGATACGACACTTTTTGTTACGAAGGTAGTATACTTGTATTACTATTCTTTTTATAAATTAAAAAGAATGGCGTCTGCAACGCTTTTTTGTTTTCTAACAGAGACTTCTGGAGTAATACTACTTTAAAAAATACTTTGCATTTCTGCAATGGTCATATTGAATTTCTTTGGAAAAGAGCAATATGGAGGCAAAGAAGTGTTAATTTTGAGTTAAAATCATTTGTGATTTTGCTTGTTTTTATTAATAATAATATAAAAACAACCCAGAACTCACCGAGGGGGTGGCTGCACTTGAGTTCCACCCACACCCCCTTCCCAAAACCTCCAACCCAAAAAGGGTTGGTTTAAACAAAAAAATTTTGTATTTCTGCAATGTTTTTTATAAATATTTTATAACGTAAAAAAAAAAGGCATAAAAAAAATACACGGTTGTCTACTACATAAAGAAAAAAAAAAAGGGGTTCTGAGACCCCTTTTGAGGTTTTTCCAACAGATTTAAATAAAAAATTACATTAAATGTATGTATTGTTTTAGATTCCCAAAAAAAATTTTTCAATGCTTGTTTAATAATTAAATTTTTTTTTTAAAATTTGGGTACCAATTTTTTAAATGCTGTTTTCATAAATATAAAGAAAAAAAAGGGGTCTGCAACGCTTTTTTTTTGTTTTTTTTGGAGAAAAA
>JAHBCN010017463.1:0-18336 GCA_019359885.1 Listronotus oregonensis
GATGGTTAGTTCGGGTTTGGGTTTAAAAGGGGGGTTTTTTTTCCCCCCCCAATTATATTTTCAGGCCAATAAATTAAAAAGGGTAGGAACTGAACTGAAAAAAAAACCAAAAAAATCCCCCTTTAAAAATAAAAATTTTCCCTTTAAAAAAAACATTTTTTTTTAAAAAAGGGGTTTTTTTTTTTATTAGGTATAGCCGGTTTTCCGGGAAAGTCCTTTTCCCCAAAAAAAGGCAGTAGAGTTTTTTGGCAGGTTCCCCCTTGAAAAAAGGGGGACCCAAAATTATTCTTTTACAAAAAGGGCCAAAAGAGTCGATTTCCCCCGGGGGCCACGTCAACTCTTCGGAGAATTTTTTTTTCCTTGATATCCACACCCATAACTTAAAATCAATCATTTAAATGAAGGTGATACATGAAAAAAAAAAAACAAAAATAAAATTTCTTTTTTTTTTGCCAAAATTGATTTTTTTAGTATCATCTTTTTTTTTCAGAGAAATGATTACTCAGAAGAATTAAGATTTAACAAAGGGTTTTGGTCCCCGGCAAAAAGGGGAAGTGTTCATATTTTTTTTTCATACGAAAAACGATTATTTTAATGCGGTTAGTTTTGGTTATTTTTACGGTTTTTTATTTTTTTTTAAATTTTTAAAAAAATTAAGTTTTTTTTTAAAAAATTTGGGTTTTTTTTTAAAAAAAATTTTTATTGTTATAAAAAGGGGATTTACCCCCTAAAAATTTTTCCCCCTAAAATTTTTTTTATTTTTTATGAAAAAAAACGGTTTATAAATAAAAACTGTAGGTAATCTTAGATTTGAGGTGGTGCTTAACTTATAAAAATTATCACACATTTTAAAATGAGGGACTAAAATTAAAAAACCTTTTTTTTGGGTTTTTTCAGTCACCCAGGGGGGGTTAACCCCCCTTTTTTTTGGCCTTTGGGTTTTTTTTTTTTTAAATTTATCCTTTTTGGGGTTTTTAAAAAAACGGGTTTTTAAATGAAAAAATATTGTCCAAACAAAATGTTAAAAAATCTTATTTTTGACAAGTTTCAATACATAATGGGTTTTATCCCACAAACAGGTTTAACTTTAATTTTTCTTTAGCTCTTTGATCATTTCGTTTGGTTTTTTTTTCCACTACTACTACTGGTATAAACATTTATAGAATTTAAACCCCAAAAAACCCCTATTCTAATAGCTGAAAAGGTTAAAAAACCCCATTAAATATTTTAATAAAAAAGTACAACGTCACTTTTTTTTACGTTTAAAAAATTTTTAAAAATTTGATTAAGGTTCTTTTGTGTTTAAAGATTCGTATAAAAACATAATAAAACGTCCATTAGGCTTAACAACATACTTATTTTATTACATAACCCCCGTTATAATTTTTGGGTGAAGCTAAAGAAAACTTTTTTTTAAGCAGTTTGGGTTTTTCCCCTTTTAAAGGGGGTTTCTTAAATTATAAATTACTAAAAATTTAAATTTTTCCCGCCTATTTAACAGGGTTTTACTTTACCATGTTAACTACAATCAACTAATTAAATAGTATAATTTAAATAATAATGTAATAATAAGAGTAACTTGTTATTTAAAATATTTTTTATTATTTTTATAAATATCAGTAGGGAACACGCATTTAAATTTAAATTAAAAAGTTTAAAATAAAAACACAAAAACATTCAAAAAAATAAAGAACAAATACTTTTTTTAAATATTAACAATAATACAGTAAGGAGGGACTCTAATTTGAAATAAAATAAAAAAATCGAAAACAAGTTAGTTTTTTATTTTTTGCAACAATGCTCAGTTCCGTCGATTGGTATTTTTAGTCCCGGTCTTTTATATAATAAAAAAAATATATAAAATAATACAAATCGTTAAGGTTTAACAACTTTTAAACGTTTAAAGATAACAAAATAAAATTTAAGACAGAGTTTAATTTGATATTGCTTAGTAACGGTAAAAAAAATGACCCTGTGCTAGCTTAGTCCCCAAAAAATGAAAACTAAAAAAACCCAAACGTAAATAAAACCCTACAGTTTTTTTATTTTTTGGGAATTCTTAGGTCTTTGCGGATCTTTCGAGCAAGAAAAGTTTATCACGATTCCGGGTTAGAACCCCTAAAAAAGGCCCCCTAAAATGATTTTCCCCCCGAATATCTGCCAAAATATGCAAAATTTAAATTTTTTTTTTAAACTAAAAATAAATATTATCTTAAAAAAACAAAAATGCCCCCAAACCCAAATTTTTTCCCACCAATATTTTTCCAAAAAAAGGCCGTCGAAAAAAACAAAACCCCCCCACACTGGATAAATTTGATAGTAGTAGTTTCTTACAAAAAAAAGCAGATGGGAAAAAAAATTTTTTTAAAAAAGAAAAAAAAATTGAAAAATTTTCTGGGATCATTGAACACTTCTAAGGTCTCGTTAAAAAAAAAAAAGGTAATAACAAACCTTTTTTTTAAAAAAATTCAATAAATTAATGAGAGACCCCTCAAAATATTGGGGAAAAAAAAAAATTTGACACTTTTCATATTCTAAAGACATCAGAATGAACCCCAAAATTTTTAAAACAATGG
Organism: Listronotus oregonensis; assembly: GCA_019359885.1. NCBI lineage: Eukaryota > Metazoa > Arthropoda > Insecta > Coleoptera > Curculionidae > Listronotus > Listronotus oregonensis. The sequence goes on from JAHBCN010017463.1 coordinate 2,577, forward strand.
AAAATTTTGGGTTTTCCCCCTTTTTGATAAACTTTAAATGTTTAAAAAAAAGTACATTTTGCCCAGTAATGGAACGTTCGTCCGCCCGCTTATAATTCAAAAAAGGGGTTTCCCCGCGGTAAGCGGCAGCAGAAATTAGGGGATTTTTTGGGTTTTTCCCTTATCAAAAAATATAAATTTTTTAAAAAAAATTTGGGGGAAACCTTTTTTTTTAAACTACAATACAATCTTCATTTTTGTTAAAAAAAAAATTTCCCCCAAATTTTTATATTTTGGGGAGATATTAGCGGAAAACTCATTTCTTGGGCTTCGGGGGGTTTTTGGCCCCCTTCCCCCCCTTTAAAAGTTGATAAATTTTTTTTTAAAAAACATTTCCAAAGACCTAAAATTGCGCCACAGGGGGGAAAATGTACAGTTTTTTTCAGCTTTGCCCCCTTTTTTTACTGGACTATATGTTTTTTTTTTTGGCATCCTATAAGTTCAACGGATGACAGATGTTAAAAAATTTTTTTTTCAATTATTTAGAATGCCGGTATCAAAAAAATTTTCCCCCGGGAAATTTTTTTTTTCCCAAAAATTTTTCCCTGATGTATGTTTTTTTTTAAAAAAATTGGGGAAATTTTTTTTTTTTATCGAATACGAATATGCGGGGGGATTCCCAGGATCGAATACCCCCCTTTTTTAAAATTTTTAAAATGGAAAAAAAAAAATTATCGTGTAAATAAAAAAAAGTTATTTTTTTGTAAAACTTTTTTTTTTTATCCCAAAAAAAAAAAAGAAGAAATTTGGTGGTTATAGATAACTTGATGTGCGCTTTAAAAACACTCGTAATATTTTTTTTTTTATTTAAAAAATTGATCGATAACGAGATATCTCAAATTTCGGACATACAGCATAAATATTTTTTTTACAGAAAAGGGCGGGACAAAAAATACTAATCTACTGATCCAAGTATTTTTGCTAAAACAACTTGTTTTGAACTTAATAAATTTATTCCAAACTAGAGACCTGCACTGTATAAGCTAAATTTCTCGTAATTTAAGAAGTTGGAGTAGTCTTTTGAGAGTTGCTCCTTCACCTACTGCGAAAATTTTGGGGGTACCACATCGTAAGAATACCATAAACCAAAATTTAAAGGAAAACCACAAAGAGAATACAATATATGGCTTTTGTCATAGAAACCAGATTGTTAGAGTGTTTGCGACATGAAACTTTATGCAGCACAGAAGTTTGTGACAAATTAAATGCACAGAGACAAAAACTTTTGAATATTATATTAACTTAACCAACGAAGGGAGTGGGTACTTTAATGGGTTTAATATCTTAACAAAGTAATTATAAAATGCACACAATGTCACATATAAGGTAAAAGGCAGCACAACATTTTATTTTTCCATCAATCGTTTATTTATGAGTATGACCAACATATACAACATTATATTGAAACGATTTTAGTAAACGCACCTAAATTTACTTAAAGTTTGGCTTAAACTTAGAACCTTTTACTTATAATATTAATAATAGGTATTCTAGTTATTAAGGTATTAAGGGTATTATAAGGATAATAACGCTTGAGGTCGATGGTGTGTTTCCCGAGGGCCTTTGGCCCGAGGTATATACGTTGACCGAAAGCGTATTATCCTTAATACCCGTGGTGCCTTCAACGTTTAATGTCCGACTAAATATTCTTTATATGAGAAAACTTTAAATAAATTCTGTTTAAACCAGTTTGTTTTAAACCAAATCAAGTACTAGCATTTACATGAAAAAATTGTCAAAACGTAATTGTGGTAACCATGGCTGGGATTTGTCATAAGACAGCACATAAAAATAATTTTGCGATTGGGCATAAAAATGTCCAAGTAGGGGAAAATCCCCATCTCCCCAAGATATTTTAGTGAAAGCTCTAAAGCTGAGCATGCGCTTGTTCCAAAAAAACTAGGCGGATTTACGAGAGAATATTTCCATTTTGAGGCCTGGCTGAAGGAACACTGCGTGGACCGTGTGGAGAAACCGTTTTGATAACTTATTTTCAAGATTGGTCAGAGTCATATTCTCCAAATTCCCTTTGGACAAAGTTTTCAATGTACTAAAGAGTTAATAGTTCATAAGAAGATAAAAGTAAAAAAAATTGATTTCTCTGCAACAGTTCCTAAAGCAACTTGGGAGAAATTATCAACCTAAAGAGTCGAAGGTTCTGACTCGAACAAGTTATAATTTTTTAAAAAACACCGACTGAAAAAAATTTGGCAGATAAAGTTGCATTAGTGATAGGTGTATTCGTAGCTTGTAGAAGAGACGAGCTTGTGAAAATGAAGTTTTTCCAATGTGCGTAAAAATTGGTACATATATTTATTGACATTCCACAAAGTAAAAATGGGCAAGCAAGGAGCTTTTGGTTATTGATGATAGTGAAATGTGCGCAACAAATTAATTCAGGGGCTATGTGTCTTTGCGACCTAAAGTGCACCTATTAATAGGTTTTTTGTGCTATCGTGATGGCGATGCTGTGCAGCCTATAGGTAAAATACATTTGGAAATATACCCTTTAGATTGCTACATATTTGGGTTTACCTGATGCTAAGCGTACAAGGTCATTGTTTAAGACGTACAGTGGCAACAATTCATTCGATGCGGGGGGTAGTTCGAGGGGATAATAAGGTTAGGAGGCTGGAAGAGTTCTTCGGTAGCTCGAGGTACGTGGATCATAGTGAAAGCTCCCAAAAGGCTAATGCTTCCCTTGTAGTTGGGAAAATATAACTTCGTAACCAGCAACTGCGGTGGGGTATGGAAATGTGGAATTTTTCCGGTCAGTTTGAAAATTGTACGTTTTACTTTAAAAATAAATTTTATTATGATAAGTATATTGTGTAAGTATGTTTGTATTTTCGTAATAAATGCTAAAATAAAGATAATTTATTGTTTATTTACTGGTAGATTTGTAGGCCCTAGGGCGTTATTTTTTTTTTAATAACGCCCTAGAGTAATATTTCGTATTTAACTGACTTTGACATAATATTAATATTTGTCAAATAATATACCAGTCGGACATTAATATATTAACATTACCATGTCATATGAATATTACCAAAGACATTATTCTGTCAGTTTTTTTGCCTAACAAAGAAACATATCTCAAAAAGAATAAAAAAAAATAATTCTTAAAATATAGTAACAGAACGATAGCCAAAAATATATTGCACAACTAACCACAGCTCGGGCATAAATTAAAAATAAATAATGATAATCATCTTAATCCTTAATACGCTCGCTCGGCTCGCGAGTTTTCTGACTTCAATCATTAATTGCCCTTACTAATACCCCTGTTTATTTATTTCAATTTACATGTACTTAACAAAATTAATATTTCCAAATTGTACAACCAAACTTACGAATTACAAAATATTATACGTCATTAAATAAAATAAAATTAAACAAAATAAAAGAACATAAAATATACATACGGTTTAAAATTAAAAACAACCAGCTATAGCTCTCTTAAAACTAACTAAACTTAGAGAAAATAATTCAGTCTCGATATAGTTGTCATTATAATTTTTTAAAAGTCGATCAACTAAGCTGTTTAGTCCATAATTAGTTTGGTGTCTATTTTCATAAAAAAGTTGCCGAGCTCGAGTAGCTCTAGTCAGAATACGAAAGTTAATAGATCCAACCAAACCATTATAATTAATCATATTCAACAAATTGTACAGGAAAATTGCCATTGTATCCTGCCTGCGTTTTTTTAATGATTTTAACCCCAACAGCTGGATTCTAGTTGAATAAGGAACGTCCTTGTAAGGAAACTTATGCCTGTACAATAAAAACATTGCAAATTTATTTTGTACATTTTTAATCCTTTGTTGATGACTTACATATAAGGGTGACCATATTACACCATTGTACTCCAAAAACGATTTGACTAAACTATTATACAAACAAAAATTGCTCTAGTGTCGTAAATATTTCTATGTTCTACAAACAAATCCCAACATCCGATATGATTTTAAAATAATACTATCAATGTGTTTAATAAAATTAAGCTCTCTATCAAAGATTACCCCTAGTTGTCCGGGTAAATCTGTAATTCATCTTTAAATGATTTTGGAAGAACATGAATCGAGATGAAACATTTTGCATTCTCTTTAGAAATAGATCAACTACAAAGTGTAGGAAAGGAATATTGGATACTACAAAAGGGGTGTTTTTTGCCCCATTTTTTTATACCTTACACCTCTAAAAAATACATTTTGCTCAAGAAAAGTTTTTTCTCATTTTTAATGGTACATAAAGGTGTTTTGGGCCACTGAATTCAAATATAATATTAAAAATTACATTTGAGGGCTAAGAAGGGCTTAATTTACCTTTTTTACCCGTACACCCTTAAAACATACATTTCGCTAAAAAAAAGTTTTAAATGTCTCAAGAAATAAAATAAAAATGGAGTTAAAACATATTCATGCATACCTCTCTATATCCTTGGGACATCGAAAAAATGGAACACAATAAGAAAAACTACGCTCAGCCATCCAACCAAATGGGTTTTTTTTTTAAATAGTATAGTGTATAAAGTAAAGCGTGCAAAAATAATTTCGCTAATATAACCGTTTGGACCGAAGGCACTGCACAAACTAATTCACGGCTAAGCGGTGAGACCGCTGAGTAGCCCACAGGTGAGGATCCGGTGCAGGCAGGAAGGAAATTTTACGCAGCACGCTTAAGTGAGCAGACTCTATAAGAATATCCTTAGACTTTGACTTGGTAGTTGCACGACAAAAAATAGAGGTGGACCAGTTAATGCTAGCAAGATAAAACATGTGCCCATTGTACTACATCAACTATAATATAGTTATCTAAAAAATTAGTTTTGAAAATTTAGTTTGGAAAAATAAGAAATATTTGTGTTATTTGCTTAAAGATTATATTTAATATATACTGTTTTTTTTTCAATAAGGAGGTTTGAACTTCATTATTATTATATTGTCAGGTGTTATTAAGAATGCCGTTTTATAAAAGAAATGGGTTTTAGCGCCAGATTTAAAATTATTTTGCAAAATACTTTTTAAAAACTTTATAAAAAAGTTTTAGCGTTTCGATTAAAAATAAAATTAAAATTATTTAAATTTTGCTTTAAAAATTATTGTTGCATTATATCCATTTATCAAAATATGAAGTTTCTTTTAATTCTAATAAAGGCTTGAAATGAGTCCTGTACCATTATGAAATTAATTTTGCCACTGTGAAAGCTTCGCTATTAAAATAAGTTCCTATTTTTTTAAACTTTGTATTGGAGTTATATTGTGTTGTGGCAAAACTATATAAAATTAAACTTAAATGGTTGACCTGCAAGGGTACAATTCCCAATAAAAGTAAACCCAAATTGAACCCTTTTTTTTTTTAAACATATTTGTTTAAAAAAAACTTATGGGGGAAATACTAGAAGGAAAACTAATAATAATAATATGGTTTTTTCATGGGTAGTATACTAACCCGGGGTGGGCTCCATGCCACGGGTTTATGCTTGACTTTATGCAGAAAAAAACCTAAAATTATATTATGAAATTTTTTACCCCTTTTTTGTTAAATTTGCCTAAAAAAAAATTGCTTTTTTTTTTAAAAAAAATATTTATTTTATATATATATATATATATATATATATATATATATATATATATATATATATATATATATATATATATATATATATATATTTTATATATATATATATATATATATATATATATATATATTATATTATATTTATTTTATAATTTATGTCCTTTTTTTGATTATGTTTGGGTCATTACAATAAGAAATATTGATCTGTATAGGATTTTTATTTAAAAAATTTTTTGAACTTGATATAAGGTGTTTGGATAATACCAAAAAATTAAAAAAGGTCTCACATTAAAATAAATTGATTTAAACAGTTTTAAATGTATCTAAAATTGTTTTATTGCCAGTGAAAAACGTAAAAAATATGTTTTTTTTTTAATTTCTCAATAATTTGCAATTTGTTTGATAATGCAAAGTTATTAAAAGAATAAAACTGAAAATGGCATTTCATAAAGTAACCACATATATTTAATTTTATTTTTAATTTTTTAGCCTATTTTAATGGCGGTGTTGAAAGAAAAAATATTTAATTAATTAGGTTATGCAATTAAAAATTTAAAACTTTTAGGTCATTAGCATTATTTTAAATTTTTAATAATAATTATATGAATACACATTTAAACCGTTTTTTTGTTAGTTTACAATTAGTCCTCTAGTAACTTTAGAAAATTTAAATTCTAATCACAATTTATATTTGTAGCACACTATTCGCCAATATTTGCAATACCTACATTTCAACCGATGAAATGGAAAAAACAATAATGTACCGGTAACATAGTTACTATGATCACCATATAAAAGTTTTTTTTTCTTAGCTTTAATAGCTTTACTAGAAGGGCGGATCTGGAATTTTCAAAATTTTTTATCTAAAGGTGGGACATAACAAATATGCACCAGATGAGACTGGTTTCAAGAAAGAAGCTTTGATACAAAATATTAAGTTAATTTTATTGCCCTTCCTCCAGGGAAAATTTTAGTTTTAAAGGCAAGTCCTCTATTTCTGTTTTTTTCTTTTTGTTTTGTAAATTAGGTTAAATTTTATTTTTAAATCCCAAATTTTGCAAACATCTGCATTTTAGAGGCATCTGGAATATTTGCATAAGCAAATAGTTGAGTAAAAAGAGTTTAACTGGCTATGGTTTTAAAACAATATATCTAGATAGTTTTTCGAAATTTGGGATTTAACGATAAAATTTAATCAATTTTACAAAAAAAAGCAAATTAAGGATTCGCTCTAAAAACTTAAATTTATTTTAGAAGGAAGGGGGGGAGCAAAGAAGTCGACTTCTTTCGCAGATTCCAAACTAAAAAGTTTCTTCTTCAAAGTGCTATTTTTGAGGCCAATAGCATCTGCTATATAATTGGTGTGGAGTCTCACTTTTTAGATAAAAACTTTTAAAAATCTTAGATCTGCCTGTGTATTAAAAAACATGTATATTTTTGTAAATCACAGATAGGGTTATACAGATTTGTGAATCAAGACTAGTAAAAGAAAATGGAAAATTAGGTACAAAAAGCCCAGAAGATGCGCTGTCACCCGTATTAAATAAAGACGGCTCCCAGGAAAAAAACCACAGATAAATAATATAACATTAAACAATTTGTATTTAAAGGATTTACTAGATTAAAATCCTCCATCAACGTTATAGATTTTTTATTTTTTAAAAAAATCTTGACATATCTACCTTACAAAGAGTAAATTAAAATGTCTTAAAAATTAAAAAAATTAATTTTAAGAGATTTTTGTTAATGTATCCTATTAATTTAAAGCAATTAATAGGGACGCCCTAGTAATCAGATTTTTTTTTAAATAATTGACAACCTAGGGTCTCTAGTGTATGTAAAAAAATCAAATGTCAGAGTTCAATATTCTAGACTTTACTGAATTTGCTAATTTTTAATTTTTCTTAAACAAAAAAATTATTATACAAAAACTATCAAACCAAACATACCAAAATTTTATCTAATATTTCCACATAATATGTTTTTTTTCTGGCCAAATACAAAGCTTCTTAGAAAAATCTAAAGGGTTCAAAAATATCATGCAAAAAACTACGCTTTTTCTGCCTTACGTTTGTTTGTTTATCGCTTTTTTGCAAGAAGCGTAATGCATTTTGCAATTTTAAATTAAATTTGTCTTGTGGGAACTTTAATAAAGAAACCTTTTTCTAACTGCAGTTTTTCTGTACGACCAATACTTACAAAGTCATAAGCGATTAAGGTAGATTTTTTTTTTTATATTTAACAAATGTTTCACACCTTTCTGAGAAAAAACATATCCCGATTCTTGTTATGTACAGTGACGGCCATTAAATCTTGGGCAAAAAAATTGTCAAATTTTGACTTTTCTGCCAATTTTTGTAAATTGCTCTTTTTTACCATGTTTTACTTTTAATTACCACAAATAAAGCAAAAGGTAAAGGAAAATATTTATATTTTATAAAAACTAACAAATTAATAAATTACTTAACAATTTAATGATAAAACGATGATACTTAAATATCCTTCCAAACAAGTTTAATATTTTATTGCGGCCCCGTTTTTTTTTTCTAAGACAGAGTTTAGTCTTCCAGGGATCGAATAAACGTAATCCGGATTTTCTCGTAACTCATTCCACGCATCTAAAATTTTATCCATAAGGTTGTTTACATTTTGCAGCCTTAACTTATTTTCCCTATTTATTTTTTTAACAAATAAGCTCCAAACATTTTTTATAACATTTAAATCCGGACTACGAGCGAGCCACGGTAAAACCCTGATACGCTGCTCTTCCATACATTTATCGACTTGCCGGGCCGTAAGAACGGAACACTTATCTTGCTGAAAGATAAAATCGATTCAGTACACAAGGAAGCATAATATTCTGTAGTAGATCTATATATACCTCCGCATTAAACCTTTCTTCAATAAAATAACTTACACCAAGTTCTTGTGCACTCATCCACTTTCCAAACATTTACCGAAAATCACCCACTACTTCTGTCTTTTGGGTATATTTCTCATCAAATCGTGCTTCTTGAGGCCTGTATACCTTAAGTATCCCATTGTAGCTCGACTGAAACACTTTTTCGTCAGTGAATATTATATTTTTCCAAAAAACCGGAAGTTCCAGGTAAAATTGTAGAGCAAATCCAATGCGTTGTTCTTTATTTGCATTTGTTAAAAACGGATTTAAGGCTGCCGGGTGGCAGCGCAATTCGGATATTTGCCTTATTCTTCGCCGCGCCGTTCTAACCGATGCTTGGAAATTGCTTTTCGTTTTTACTGTAACTACAGATTTAAATGGTTGGTTTCTCAAAACATTAACTAAATTATCGTCTTGTTCTTGATTCGATAGTTTCGTGCGACCACTTCCAGCTTCTCTCTCAAAGAAGTGTTTCATCTAATTTTTCTTTTACAAAATGAATAGTACTCTTTGAGATGTTAAGCTTTTCCGCCACATCCCTTTCTGGCCAATTTCTCCGCTCAATATAATAAATAATTAATACTTTTTAATTCAAAGTTAAGTTTGACATTTTAAAAAATATTTTTAGACATTGACAACGGACACCTCTTCTTTATTGGGTTTTTCAACAGGTATTAATATTCAGTAGAAGTTGGCATAAACCTATTTTCCGAAAGGGAAAAAGAATTACCAAATATTTAATGGCCGTTACTGTACTTCTTTACGAAAAGTTTCTAGCAAATATATGCATGCCACTCGTACATGCAACCCAAAACAAATAATGCTTAGGTGACAATTTCCAAAACCAAAGATATTTTAAAAAGCGTAATATTGATATTATGTAAACAATAAAATCTATTTTTTAAATTTTAAATAAAAACATTTTCTTTTTTAAATTTATATTTGTTTTTTTTATTTTAAATGCAATAAACATAATAAACGAAAAGAAAATTTGCTAAAAGGAGAACGAACGTAAGTGCATTTGTTTTTGTTGACATCATTCTTAAATAAAAATGGTATTATTTTAAATATCAATATGCCCTGGTAAAGTTTTCCTAAATTTTAAAAAACAAATTTCTTCACTTAAATCAAATTTTGTTACTTTCTCGTTTTAACTACATATTTTTTAATTACAAAAGTTTTTGTTTAGTTATTTACGTTATTACTTTTATTAAAATTTTAAAGCGTAATTTATTCCTGGCAAAAATCCCAAGCGTTTTCAGTTTAGCTATTAAGGGTAATCAGAATCCTTAGGTGTACAATGACACAAAGTCACAAGCTTTGCTTATTTAAATGGATGCATCGTATCTCAGTAACGAGATTTTAAATGAAAATTTAGCTTGTTTTTAATTATACTTTTGTGTGAAAGATATGCCTGGAAAAACTTTATTTTTATAAAAATAAGCTAAATTGAAAGTAAGTAAGCGAGAAAAGTTCCTAATTTGAAGCGTTTGTAAATTATAAAAGTTGTCACCTAAGGCACGCAACAAAATATGATTAGGATATCGGTAACTATAGAAGATACAAAGATGGATTTAAATAGGGGCAGAGTTGAGCATTTATGGAACCAACAATATGCCGCTTGAAAATGTTTAAAAATTCCAGTATTTCTTAGATTCAAAAATAAGAAATAGATTGGACGTTTACATTTTCACTTTGTCCTTGGTTGATTATGCTTTCAGATTTAACTTTCAACATTTCATCATTCAGGCACCATTATTAACTTTATTTTTTCTTATGGGCACCATCTTGGAATTTAACGTAGATAAATACCACTTTTATTTTAATTTTAACAATGTTTAACATAATATACTTTACCTACGACCTGCAACCATAGCGAGATCATTACATAAAGCATTTTGAGAAAACCAGTATTTTTAGACACATTTTTTATTATTATTTTTTTATAATTATTATTATATAATCCAATTAATATTTTTTTTAAAGTTAATTATTATAAATATTGAAAGTAAATTTACATCAAAGGTAACCTTAGGCATGTTCTAAATCGTAAAACTTGTTGGGTTGATACGTGGGGAATCGGCATTAGCTGCTGCAGCCGGAGGCGAGGTACTGGAACTGTAGCGGATTGAAGGTTCTGCACCCAAAATCTTTTTCGCAACAGTTTTTTTATTTACCTTAGAGTTATCAATATACCATTTAGCCACGCTGTTGCTTCTTCATTCACCATGGCGTTTGACAGTCAATAGTCTGCTCCAGAATCTGCCAACAGGGATGTGGATGAACGACAGAAACAGTGTCCGATATATGATACTGGGTGGGACAGATTTAAAAGGGTTGCTATAGCTTTTGGCTGCCCTTTTTTTGCTGCCAAACGTATTGATACCAACGGGCTGCCGTATTCAAAGGCCTTTTCTGTAACCTACAAAAAATCTCGTGTGATCCGTGAATGTTGGACGAAGCGATTTATATTTTCGGATAATCTTAACTCCTTGAAGTCACAAAAAACCCTCTGGAAATTTATGTTCTTGTGTCTGGAATTTCAATATGGAAAACCTTTCCTCCATGTTTGACGTTTTCGAAAATTATTGGGCCATTTCTTGTATTCTGCGAGCCCTAGCAATGCCAATGAGTGCTTGTAACTGTGCAAACTTTTTTATATCCAAATTGTTCTTTGTAACGATATCTGCTCCGAGCATTAATTAATAAGCACATAGGCTGGAGCAACTGTATTTCGTCGACATCGTCTCGAAATAAGCCAGGAAAATTGAAACATATACTTTTTTTGGAACATCAACCGACAAGTTTTTGGTACACTCGTTCGTATTTTTCTTTTGATTTTCGTCGATTTAAGTGAACTTACCTATATCCAAAATTGCTTGAATTAGCCTACAGAGGACGTCAAAGATTTAAAACAATATTGGTTTTTCCTAGATTTTTCAAGTTATCTCTTTTATTTTTTATGTCATTGACTTATTGACAAATCGGAAACTCTTTTCTAGTAAAACAATGTATTTGGAAGATTTTTCATCTTCTGCAAAATTTTGCTATGATAAGTGGTTATGCCAAAAAAAAATCATTTTTAATAACATGCTTAGACAAAATATTTTATTAATACTTAAAAAAAATCTATTAACACATCTTAAAAACTGATATTAAACTTAATTTAATGTCTCGGAATTATTAGGATGGTTACTTGCATTTAAAATTCGTTGCCAGAATTCTTCGGAGTGTTCACAGGAGTCCTTATAAATTTCGGTTTTAGGAGCACCTCCCAAAAGGAAATCACACATATTTAGGTCCGGAGAATGTGGTGGCCATCGTACTGGTACATCACTGCCTCTTCCAATCCACATATAAGATATCGTCGAAAAGCCACAGAAAAATGAGGTGGGGCTCCATTATGCATATACCACACTCCCTACCAAATTATAAGGGGCAAACATTTCAAAAGAATTTATATTAAGTGTCATAACAACAAAATAATTAACACACCAGCAAATAATGTTTAGTGATAACTTCTTATTACTATTAATAAAATATCTTGCCCAAGCATGTAATTGATAATGATTTTTTTGGCATAACCACTTATTCTAGCAAAATTTTGCAAGAAATGAAAAATCTTACAAATACATTGTTTTACCAGGAAAGAGATTTGTCAGTAAGTCAATGACCTAAAAAATTAAAAGATAAAAATTAAAAGATATAACTACAACTGCAACTATGCCAACAGCAAACGTCATTTTATAACCCAAAACTCATCACCAAAAAATATTGAAATCGACTTGAACGTTTTTAAAAAATTTAGAAATTTTTTTTTTTTATCTTTGACGCCTTCTGCAGGTTAATTGAAGTCATTTTTGAAAAAGGTTAGTTCCCAAATCGACTTTTTTGGACGTCCGGAGTCTGTCATCAAACGTTGTACACGTATTTTCCGGACACCCTGTATATGAATAGTTCTAAGTAATAAGTCTTGGTTCCATTTGTATCTCCATATCGTCTACCCATTGAAAACGCCCGGTTTTAGAAGGGCCTTTAAAAATTTAACTGTAAAAACCGTTTTATGTTTCTTTACAATAATCCCTTTTCTACTGGGATTAAAGCTTTTGTCAAATTTATTAAATAATATCTTTTAAAAATTATTTAAAATATTTTAATCAATAAAGAGAAAAGAAGAGGGTTTTTTTTTTTTTAAATTTTGATAGCATATAAAGAAGGGTTTTTTTCTTTTTTTAAACTTTATTTAAAATAAATTTTTTGTTTTTTTTTTTTAAAAAACTTTTTTAAAATTTTAAAAATTTTTTTAAAAAAAATGTTTTAGGTTTTTTGTTTTTTTTTTTTTTCCGCATTTTAAGCTTGATTTTTTGGGTTTGTTCAATATGTAGTAGCCAATAACAAAAAAAAAGGGAAACAAAAGGGGTTTTGATTTTTGTTTAGAACTAAAAAAAGTTTCTTTTTCAACCCAATTTTATTAATAATTCATGGTGAAAATTAAATCTAATTTTAAAATTATTTTTATTTAAAAAAAATTAAAAATTTAAAGAATATTTTTTTTTCTTTTTTTTAAAATTTATTTAATAATATTTTTTTAGGAAAATCTTTTTGATTTTTAAATAATTAATAAAAATTATTTCAAATATTTTACAATTGGAAATTTTCTTAAAAAAAAAAATTTTTAAATTTTTGCGTCGGTTTTTTTTTTTAAATTTTTTTGCATTTTTAACTTCTATTTTCATTTTTTCCCCTAGTCAGTAGTCCAATAAAATTAAGCAAATGTGAAAATGAAGGGGTTTTACGGGGTTTTGTCCTTTCAAACGGTAAAGCAAAAGTTTCTATGAACCAATTTTACCAATAAGTTAATCGGTGACAAGTAAAATATATTTTAAAATTTTTTTTATTAAAAAAGAAATTTAAAATTTAAAATTTAGGTTTTTCCTTTCTTTTAAACTTTATTTAATAATTCTTTTCTCTTTTTTTTAAATTTTTTTAATTTTTAAAAAATTTTTAAAAAATTTTTCAAAATTTTTTTTTATTGTTAAAAATTTTAAAAGTTTTAGGTCTTTTTTTTTTTTTTTTTTTTTAAAAAAAAATCAGATCCCAATAAAATATTAAACAAATTTAAAATAAAAAGGGGAACGTTTTTCCCTTCGAAGTAAAATAAAACTTGAAGCCTAAAAATTTTTTTTTTAATAACTTAAGTCGGTTCAAAATTTATATATATATATATATATATATATATATATATATATATATATATATATATATATATATATATATATATATATATATATATATATATATATATATATATATATAGCTTCTAGTTTATCCTGTCAAAAAAAAAATTTTTTATAAAAACCAGTAATAAACCATTTATAGAATATATTCTCCGAAACACTCCGATAAACAACTTCAAAACTTTAAGATCGGCGGACCAAAAAACAATTTATCGGAACCCCATTTTCACTTAACACTTTAATATTAGTTTCAGAGGTTTTCGCTTTAATTCTCTGCGAATCCAGGGATATGAAAATTTTTGAGGTTAAATATAAATACACATATCTGCGGGATTAGAATGTAATCCCTAGTTTTACAGATCCTTGAATTATTTATGTTTTACCCTTTACTTTGTGGTTAATTTTCACTATAATTTTGTGGGATAAGAAGGTAAATATTTGAGTTATCTACAAGTTTCTTTGTATATTTTGGATTAAAGTTAGTATTCAGGTATAAAAAAAATAATTAATAATTTTACTTATTAAAAATGACACCTAATAAACAAAATTAACTTCCTTTGTGACATAGACAAAATGAGTTGTTAATTATTTAAAACTTGCTGAAAATGTCAAAATTAAAAAAAGTTAAGATTTTTTCCATCACCCATAGTTTTTTGTTAAAAGGCTTTGTTTCCCACTAAAATAAACCAAAATATAAAATTTATTATTTAATTAAATGTACCTTAAAATGTCGCTTTTGATTTTTTACGACGATATTTTATTGCTAAAGTATAAAAAAAATTTTTTCCAGCAATAATAAAAAGCAAAATGACACACCATTTGCCATTATATTTTTTTTTGGCAAATTTTTCTGGTTTACAATCGTTTCCCTTATTTGGCACCATCCACCCAAAAAAACAGATGAGAACCCAGAAAAAAAATTTTTTGAGAACTTTTTAAACATCCCATTTCTTCAAAGCTTTTTAAAAAAAACTTGTAAACTAATTTAAAACATTTAAGCTTGTAATTTATTTTTTTTGAAATTGTCAAATATTATATCTTTTTTTTATTTTCTTTATTTGTAGACTTCAAAAATTTCTTCTTTAATTTTGGGTCGCTAAGTCTCTAAATTTTTTAAAAACAAATATTTTTTTTTTTTATTTTTTCCTTTGATTCATTGATATAACAAAAAATTTATCAAAGGGGGTACAACTTCTCCTTTGCATGACTTTTGCTAAAACCATTTTTTTTTTGGAATTTTAAAAAATGGTTTTTTTTCCCTTTGCAGGGGGGGCGTTCTGGTACTTGAGACTCTCGTTTTAGTAATCTCGGGGGACTTTTATTTGAAGGGGCTCGGTGGCCCATAAAGGGAAAGGGGTTCGTCGATGCCCCCCTTTTTCCCCGGCCCTTTTTTTTTACACGCCCCCGGGCGAAGCTGTGCGATACGCGGCAGCAGTCCTAACATGTATCGGGTTTTCAAAAAAAATCCCTTTTTTAAAAAAAAGGTGGTTTCCCAAATTTATGAAAACATAACTTTGGGGGCCACCTGGGGGTTTTTTCCCCAAAAAAAGGGACCCACCTAGGACGGAAAAATTTTTTGCGTTCCCGGTATGTTTTTTCAAAATCCCCATAAAAAAATATCTTTAAATTTCTCGGGTTTTTAAAGGGAAAAATTTAAAATCCTTTCCCCTTTTTTTTTAAGATGGTCCCGGTTGGGGTCCCACCCCTTTAAATTGGTGGCGCTTTGAAAGGGGGCTATCTCCCTGTGATGGCGGCCCGGTATATTTTGGAAAACCCAAAAATTTTTACCCAACCCCAACTTTACCCCCTTTCCCGGGGTTTTGCAGAAGGTTTTTACCCCCCCTTTTTCCCATTGTTTTAAACCCCCGGGTAACGGTTTTTATTTCGCTACGCTTCTGTAGCTCTCCAAAGTTACTAACCGCCGTACATCTGTTTTTAAAAGTTCGGTGAAAAAGGGGGTTTTCCCCACAAACTGGGCTTTACGAAAATTTTTCCCCAAAAC
>JAHBCN010017464.1:0-18328 GCA_019359885.1 Listronotus oregonensis
ACAACTTTACTATCGTCTGGCACATACATGTAACCATCAAAATAGGTTGTCAATTTTTTTTTAACTCACACACATGTAAATTACATCATATTAAAATTTTAGCTTTGTGGAAGCAGGAAAAATTTTTTTTTTGTCATTTTCATTATTTTAAGGGATGGTGATGTAACCGGAGAATAGAACGGTATTTTCATAATTGACCGATAGTGAAATAATATTTAAAAATTTTCAAGCTTTGTGGGAAATGGGTTAGTAGGATGGTTTACTGGCTTTTAGACTATATATTCTGTTCCTTTTTGGTTAAACACCAGAGTAAAAAATGTATTCCGTTGGTTCGACAAGTCAGTAACCATGGTTACAACAACAAAAAATTTATTGGATTGGTTCAGTCTGTAATCTTAATTGCTTATCAGGTGTTATTCTTAAACGAGAATGAACATATTTTAGAGCTTTAAGCTGTTTTTTGTAAAATTTATTCATAATTTTTTGTGTTAATGGCGATGGATTTTGACAGTGCAATTAAACTTTACATTTATTGTGTTGCAAAATTTAACTAATCTAATAACCTAATAAGTTAAATTTTGTGTTTTTTGGCCACTACTTAGCTTGTTTTATTTTTCTTCAATTTTCCTCAATTAATGCCTGATTATTTAAAAATGGCTACTTCAACAAAAAAATGGTATATAACGCAACGCTGTAAAAATATTTTTTGCGATTTTTCTTAATTGGGGTATTTCAAACAACTTTGCGTTTGGAACTAATGCTTTAACTGTTCAAATAAACGAAATAGCCTATGTCAGGATTTAAAAAACTTACCCTGTATAATTGACATTCAAGCGATATATCTTTAATAGGAATAAGGAAACGTGATGGATTTTCTGTTTTTGCTCTAAATAAAATAAAGAAACAGAGCAAAAACTGTAATATTAAAACTCAGCAGGTCTCGTGTTGCTACAAGCCGTTTTGGTCTGACGTCAAATTTATAGGACTAGACACAAACAGTAAATTGTAATTACGCCGAAACTACAGCGTGTCCTGCTAACTTCTTTACATAAAAGATTTTTTTTTATTATTAATTTCTCAAAATTTTATTCTATATAAAAAGTTCTGCATAAAATGTAACTATAAGATATTAAATTTTTGCAGACGTATATGAGGTTTGTCAAAAATATGAATATTGCCCAAGTGTAAAGTACCTTTATTTTTAACAATATCAAAAATTGTTATGAAAAAGAAGTTGATCAGAAGTAAAAACCCAAATTGCAATTATATCCATTTACGACAAAAAAATAGATTTTGTTATTTTTTACAATTTTTTCTACATAATTAACTATGAATAAACACAATACAAGTTAATAACATTATTTTTATTTACTTTATAAATTCTTGTAACTTTTGATGATCGCTGTAAAACACTTTTTGCTACCAACAATTCATTTGTATGTTAGAGCATCCCAAATTACATGTAACTACAGTTAAATATGCATTGTTATTGGACGTTTCAAAAAAA
Organism: Listronotus oregonensis; assembly: GCA_019359885.1. NCBI lineage: Eukaryota > Metazoa > Arthropoda > Insecta > Coleoptera > Curculionidae > Listronotus > Listronotus oregonensis. The sequence goes on from JAHBCN010017464.1 coordinate 1,508, forward strand.
GAAAAAATTTTTCTTCGTAAATGGGTGTATATTATATGCACATTTGCACGTGGTTTTTAGTTCTAATCAGCTTTTTTTAATAACAATTTTTGATATTGTTAAAAATAAAGGTACTTTACTTTTGGGAAAAATTTATATTTTTCGACAAACCTCGTATACGCCTAAAAAAAATTAATATCTGATAGTCACATTATAGGTTTTGGACCGTGCAGAACTTTTTATAAAGAATAATATTTTCGGAGAAATTAATAAAAAAAAATTCCATATGTAAAGAACTTAGTAGGACACGCTGTATTTTTTTCTGAGAAAAAAAATAAGCAAATGTTTCTTTAATAGGCAAAGAAAGAGATTAGACGTGTCTTTAAATCAAAATAAATTTTATTTCATTTATGTTGACACATTGGTGACTTGTGAAAGCCTGTCTTAATGTACATTTATTGCCTTTTATTGCGTTTTGGTCTTGCTTTAGAATTTAAATTTCTATAAAATTTATTACATTCACAAGTGCTTTTATAAATAATTTTTTTTACAATTTTTTTTTTAACCTATTTGCTTTGTTTTTCATATTTGATATCTTAAAACTCATTTAATTTTGGTAAGTGCTTTTATAAATATTTTTTTTTACAATTTTGTTTAACTCATTTGGTTTTGTTTTTCATATTTGATATCTTAAAACGCTTTTATATAAAAAAAACAATGTATGGTTAATAATTTTTTAACAGGTCCATTTAATTTTGTCTTAAATTTAATTTTTATATTCGCATACCTAATAAAAAGTTTAGGAAGAGGCGTATGTTTAAAAAAAGGGAAATGCAACTGCAACTATTAAGGTTAGACGCCGCTGATATCTTATTAGTACACATTTTGATATAGCGAAAGCACTACATCTCAAAAACGTAATGCCAAATCCTTATTTCACTACATTACAAATAATTAGGTTTAAGCTACAAAACGCTTTTAATTATACCGGAACGCGGCTTAAAACAATGACAATGAAATGCAGCTCCAGCTTGCCGTAAACAAAGTCTGACTTCGTCATATGTTCATTACCTTTATAAGGGCTTTCGTATGTTTGCTGCTCTTGCATGACTTAATATTTTACCAGGCGACCGCAAAAGTAAGCTTAATTTTTTGCCCTCTATGACGAAAATATGGAAGACGTAGGAAAATATAACATTGTACCTAAAATACCAAAAATATGGTTTTTAATTTTTATGTCTGCTGGTAGGTCATTCTTTTCTTATCTTTAAAGCAACTCATAAAGGCTTTTATAAACCCTTAGTTTGGTAAGCCTCGGATTTTTAGATGTTTAACTTATGTTTCCCTAGCTCCGTTAAGATATTGCAATAGTGTCACTAAGGGCGTTATAAATAAGTATTACTTTTGTACTTTATTCAGACCTTCTAAAATTAGTCGTTTTTTTTATCTTGGGACAGTCCACGGAGGCTGATACCTAAGTACTAACTCCGTGGGTGTCTTAAGTGTGGAGATTGGGAGGAGAAGGAAGGTTTCATAGTCTTAACACTCTAGAGACGAAGAAAGCGGGAAGTTAGGGGCCTTTCTAACTGAACTGTAAAAGGATGCATAAAAGTTGCACTACGTATTGCTCTGTTGGGAGCTGCCAGAGAAGGAATTATACTGGCCAACTCCTCCGAGCAGAAGCCGTGAAAATACCCATAGAAGAGCGACAGATCCCCGACAGCTCGACCTTGGGCAAGAAGAGGAAGCCTTTTTGTGAGCGTTGGATCATTAATAAGACGAACGGCTCTTCTTTGAATGGAGTCCAGAATGCTAAATGTTGTGGGGGACGCCATTCCACACACATGAGAACAATATTCTAAAGAGGGTCTGATTTGGGATACATACAGAGTATACCGATTGGCAGAAGAGAAATATTTTCTGGCTCGAAAGAGGAATTCAAGCTATTTTGAAGCTGCCGAGGCTATTAATGTAATGGTTTTTGCCAGTTAAGTGTTTTCGAGGAATTAAACTGAACAAGAATTTTGGCGCTCCACCTGCGCTTGTTTTCCAAACCAAAATCTAAAAGCTTAAGAAATTGAATTCTAGAGTGGAGGGTACTATCGTCACCAAAACTATAAATGGGATTGATTGTGGAAGAAAGAAGATCGTTAATGTGTAAAGGAAACAGCGTGGGTGCCAGCACTGAGCCCTGAGGCACCCCAGCATTGATTTGGTAGAAGCTGGAAGAATGACCATGTACAGTAACTGATATACGTCGATTAGAAAGAAAACTGGAAAGCCAAGAGCAAAGCTTAGGTGGAAGACCGTAAGAAGGCAGTTTGTTAAGAAGCCCATCATGCCAGACCTGATCGAAAGCTTTGGATATGTCAAGAGCAAAGATCTGGGATTCACCAAGAAACTCAAGGGACTTGTTCCAGTTGTGTGAGACAAAGGAAAAAAGATCAGCCGTGGATGTACTGTGACGGAATCCATACTGTCTATCATGTTTTTTCAGATACTTAAAGATTTGTCAAGTAATGAATTTTTCCATTATTTTACAAACAACAGAAAGAAGAGATATAGGTCTGTAGTTACAAGGGAGAGTTTTGGATCCTTTTTTGGGGACAGGTGCAGCTTTCCAACTCCGGGAAAATGCCCATGTCGTAAGAGATTCAAAAGAGGCAAGTTATGATGGGTGCAAGCTCGGGAGCACATTTTTTTAAGACGATTGCTGGTATGCTATCGAGCCTAGACAATTTTTTAGTATTAAGAGAAGACCACTTAAATTAATCATGCTTAGAACTTCACCAATCTGATAAAAAGCGGTGTATCAAGGTAATAAAATTGTTTAGAGGGACAAATTAATTTTGTTATTCTCTTGCCAAAATCAAAGACTGTTACCTGAAAAACCTAATATTTTGCACATAGCTTAGACTTATGTTCTCCAAAAATATAAAAACAATATCGGGCTAATATTTCCACTTCATTTAGATATTTGCAAACAGAAATCTAATAAATAATTGAAATTTGCGACAAACTTAACCTAATTATGTTAAGGTGCAATTAAGTATTATACAGCATAATTTTAATTTCTGTTTAAGTTTAAGTTTAAATGCACGATTACTGTCTTGTTATACTTAAATTGGGATTTGCACGCGTGTTCATAACTCTAGTACCCAAGATATGTCAAATGAAAATATAAAATTAAGTGAAAATGAGGTTCAGATCGTTAAACATTATCATTCATTGTTTTTAAAAATTTAATTTATTATATTTTACTAATTATTATTTAATATAAGTGTTTAGTGACCATGTCATTATCAAAAACGGGATAGTGTAAATAAAATCATAAAATAAGTTTGCAATTTGGTTAAATGTTTTGATTAAAACGGTTTCCTTTGTACGTTTTTTTCCATATTTTTAATTAGCCTAAAAATACAGTAATTACCGTTTCCTAATTGTATTGGATCACGAAGACGCATGTCATGCCAGCAATTATAAAAAAAAACGTAAGCATAATCAATAACCAGAAAATTAAACCCAATTAAAAATTTGTCCTTTAAAAAGTTTTTACACAACCCTATTAGTTATAAATTTGTTAGGTTATTTTTTTGTATAATAGTACATTAAAGTATTTTTTTTTATGTTTGGACAGTCCACGAAGGCTGATACCTAAGCTCCAAGGTACCGTGGGTGTCTTAAGAGTGGTGAGAGGGAGGCTGGAATCTGGTAGCTTAAAAGGCAATTTCATGCAAAACCTTCTGGGGAGTGTCCAGGAATCTGGAACACTCACAGTTCACTCGCTACTTAAATATTTGGAGACTAGAAGGGAAAGGAAAAACTTTTGCGGTTAGCAGGTTCCAAAGTCTGGAAACTCTGGGGATGAAGAAACAAAGAAAGCGGGGCCTCTCTAGTTGAACTGTAAAATGATGCATAGAAGTTGCACTACGTGTTGCTCCGTTGGGAGCTGTCAGAGGGGAAATTATACTGGCCAACTCCTCTAAGCAGATGCCGTAACACGTTGTAGGGGACGCCATTCCCCAGACATAAGAACAATATTCTAAAGAGGGTCTGATTTGGGATACATACAGCGTATACAGACTGGAAAAAGGGAAATGCTTTCTGACTCAAAAGAGGAATCCAAGCTTTCTTAAAGCTGCTAAGGCTATGGATGTAATGTGTTTGTGCCAGTCGAGGTTATTCTTAAAAGTAACACCGACAAGATTAAACGACTCTTTGTTCTGCAGAACTTGGCCGCTCATATGTAACGGATGAGCATTGGCAGACTTTTCTTAAAAACATGACTGTGTTTTAGAGGCATTAAATTAAACAAGATTTTTGACGTCCCAATCCAAGATAAGTTTGAGGTCTTGTGAAAGAGACATTCGCATTGACCTACGCTTGGTTTCCAAATCAGGCTTATTGACTGACTTAAGAAATTGAATGTTAGAGTGGACGGTACTGTCGTCAGCAAAACTATGAATGCGATTGATTCTGGAAGAGACCAGATCGTTAATGTGTAGAAGAAACAGAGTGCCACTACTGAGCCCTGGGGCATCCCAACATTAACTTGGTAGAAACTAGAAGAATGACCATCTACAGTAACTGATATACGTCCATTAAAAAGGAAACTGGAGAGCCAAAAGTAAAGCTTAGGTGAAAGACCGTAAAAACGGTTTTGTTAAGAAGCCCGCCATGCCAGACCTGATCAAAAGCTGTGGATATATCAAGAGCAACGGTCTGGGATTCACCAAGAAACTCAAGGGACTTGTTCCAGTTGTGTGAGACAAAGAAATGAAGATCAGCTGTGGATCTTCTGTGACGGAATCCATACTGTCCATCATCTAAAATTTTGTGTTTTTTCAGATTCCTTTAAATTTAGGAATTAATTAATTGTTCCATTACTTTGCAGATAACACAAAGAAGAGATATGGGTCTATAGTTAGAAGGGAGAGTTTTGTATCCTTTTTTGGAAACATGTTGCACACGTGCAACTTTCCAGCTCTCCGGGAAAATGCCCGTATCGTAAGAGATTTGAAAGAGGCGAGTTAGGATGGGTACAAGCTTGGGAGCACCTTTCTTTAAAATGATTGCTGGTATGCCATCCACCCCAGAAGATTTTTTAGTATTAGGAGAAGAAAGAATATTTGACTTTAAAAATGACATTCGACATTTTATGTTGGAAGAGGAAGATTAATAGGAGGATCAAGGGTAGAATTGGCAGCAAATTGTTTGGCAAATACTTTAGCTTTTTCTTTAGAGGTAGAAACAATTTCATCTTTATTAAAAAAAACTAATATTTTTGGCAAAGGACCAGAAGACTTTACTGTCATTCGAGCAAGAAATAACTTTAAGTTTTATCCGATTGCTAAATGGTCTTTTGCTTCTGAGATAGTCTGATTATACTGATTTCTTGCTTCGATGCTAGCCTGTTGAAGTTCGGGACTAGGGTTTTGGATTTTTTTTTAATGGGCTTGAATTTTTAAAAATCTGGCTTCGTCACAGGATGTAAAAAACCACGGTTTGTAATTTGAAGTTATGGAGTTCTTTTGGATATTGGAAATATAGGTCTCAATGCCAAGTTGAATTGTTTCGATAATTTGTTGACATATTTCGGAAGTATCGTGAGTAGAAAAGCAGGTAGGGTCCAAAGGGTAAGTGGCAAGAAAATCTCTCAGAATATCCCAGCCGGCCGAGATGTAGTGCCAGACGGTTCGTGGCGGCATGCGTATAAGAGATATTAAGGTATTTAAAACACGCGCGATTTTTCGAGCACGACAGCGCAGGCGCAGTTGTCTAAATAGAGCAAGTATTTAAAAACCAGTTATCCACAAATACTTAAAGCTATTATTTTTATTGGTAATGTTTATTATATTAGTAATATTTTATTTGACGTTATAAAGTACTCATACAACTCATGTTAGATCAATATTTTTTTTTCTTTAAAATGCCGGACATGCGCCGAAATTCGAGGTGGTTAAAGTTTGGCTATGTCATCTCAGACATCACAATTCTTGTGTTTTTCGATTTATGTACCATGTTAACCTTTAAAACACGCGCGAGTTTGAAAGATGGATTTAAACCAGCTAAGGTGTACTTTCATTAAGCCAAATGGGGTATTAATAAAAAGGGTTTTTTAAGTTATTACCTATAGGAAACTAGTTAAAACAAGAGAGCATGTAAATTTGAAAATATAACTTAAGAAGTGTATTGGAGTATGTTATTAAAGTTGGTAAATTTGACTTGTATCTTTAAGCCTGTATATAAACAGCTTATAACCTGGTAGTGCTTAAACTATTTGGGCTTTGCAGATTTGTCTCATTCAAAATAAAAATGAACAAAAACCAAAAGCATAAAAACATAAAATAAAAACTTATTTTGTGCAAATTTACAGACTTGATTTCAACAATACTTTTCAAGTACGGCTAGTGGCTTTTTCGATGATATTTTTTATACTGTACGCTACAATCAGTGAAAGACAAAAATATTGCGGTACATTTAATCCTTAATAATGTAAACAAAACTTTATAACCTTATTAGTATTAATGTTTTTGTTACGTAAAAGCAAAGCAACAATAGACTTATCTGTAATTATCTACCCTCGAACCTTGCAAAAAGATGAAGGCTTTTGTCTTTTGTCTACAGAACACCGATTAATTTGCAAAGGGCAAGTTATTTCGATATTTTCAAGAGAAGCTCTGTTATAAAGGTTTTTAAGAAGAATAGAGTATTACTTTACAATTGTTTTGCTTTATTACGACTTTTACAGAAGAACCTAAACAAGCTTATTTTTGAAACTATGCTAATTTCTGTCCGACACCTTTTCAGTGTCAAATTTGACCTACGACGTATAAGTGCTAATTTAATTAAGCAGTAGGTTAAAAGATTTAAATGAACGGAATCGACACAAAAAAATACTGCCCTAAGGTCGCTAAAGAATTGTACGCACCGACGAAACCATTCAGCAAGTTGAGAAACTTTACGCGAGAGCTCAAAAATGTCAGCGTGCCTCTGCTCTAAATCTGTCTAGATTCATGTTGCAGCAGATTTTTTACTTAGGTATGAAATTGCATCCCTATAAAAATTCATTTGTATAGTAATTAAATCAAGCAAACTTTCAATCAAGTTTAAATTTTGTAGATGAGATGTTTGACTCTTTCAGTGACTTTAACAGCCTCATAGTTTGCAGTGAAGTTCATATCCAAGTAAACGGCTATGTTAATAAATAAAAGTGCCAATATTAAACTGCAAAGGATCTCCATCTAAAACACCAGATTCACTCCATTCGCTAAAGGGTGTGGTTAGGGATGAAATCACAGTCAAACAGTAATCATAAATTAAGTTAGATAGATAAATAGATTTTCTGGCGCAAAAATTGAAAAAATCGTGAGGTTTAAACAAAAACACTTGGTTTCAGCAAGATGGAGCCACGTGTCACACTTCCAGTGAGGACCTGTGCATAGTAAAGGATATGTTTTCTTAGAAACTGATTACACGAAAGGGGAACGCACAATCCACTAGGATTGATGTTGATGAAATAATTATAATATTGTTCTTTTAATTTCTATGAATTGTTACTTTTTTACCATTATGCCGCATCGTCATTTTTATTTACTAAAAGAATTAAATTGTCCATATTGGTGCCCAATTTTAAGGTCTCTTATTTTTTAAATATTTTGAACTAGTTCTTACATTTTGGAAATTATATAAAGATCAAGGCTCGAAAAACGTAACAGACTGCAAAAGTTATAAAATACACTGTCAGATAAATGACATTTTTAAGAAAGTTCTGATTTCAGCTAAAAATCATTTTGTGTTAGAGCCTCTTAAAGTTTGCAGAAGCGATGAAAAACGTGTAGATGAAATGACCTTAATTCCCTGCAAATATGAAAAACTTTCGGACGCTACTTGCAGCCATACACTTGCAAAATCCTATCTGGATAAAACTTCTAATTTAGTAGGTGCGGCTGCTCGTCTTGCCGAGAATAAAAAACATTTAAAATATAAAGAGCTTAAAGGCCGCTTTATCTTCATTCCTTTTGCTGTTGAAACTTTTGGTCCTTTGGGTGATGAGACTAAGGGTTTTTTAAATGAAATTTGCAAAAAAATTCCATGCAAAAAAATTCGAAGTTTCATTATCCAAAGAATTGGTTTAGCTGTGCAACGGGGTAATACAGCATCGGTACTAGGTCCAATCCAGAAAGACCTAAATTTAGTTATTTAGTTAATGTGCCATCAGATTTATTCTATATTTTGTAGAAAAGAAACCTAAAGACGTGAGTGCACACGTCATTAAAAAGGCGTAGGTGTGCTTACAGAGCCGTGGCTGAGTACTTTACTACTTACTAATGTATTTTATAAACATAATAAATTTGGGGTTTGGGACACCCTTTAGGTGAACACAGAAATATACGCATGGTACACAATATCTAAACAATTAATGGTAGTCAGATAAGGGCTTTCAGAAAACCAGGCGGAGCGAATCTTGACACAATAAGGGTCTTTCTTGTAATTATCAGCTCAGTAACTGGTCAGGATGGTTAAATAAAGCCATTTTCCGGTTCTACATCCAGAGTGGTTTAATTACTGCTCCTTGTTTTGTTTCTAAAATCGAATATACAAAACCATTTATGTGCAATAATAATTACCAGTTACTAAATATGGCCTATAATTACAGCGTGAGAAATATGGATTAAATTTAATAATGTGTTACAAGCATATGTATAATATAGGGACAGTAAAATAGAGACAGCAGACGTAAAAATGGATATTAACAAAATATTTTAGTTTATATGCGAACGTCAAATCACTGCGACAGAAAAACGATAAAAAATATAAGTAAATTTAACTAAAACAATAAGAAGAGCTACTTAATATTTTGCGGAATTCATTTACTTATAGTAAAAAATAAAAAATGGACTCTGTTTCATGTTTTATGATAAGTGAAAAGGGTTCAAAATTTAAAAAATCGCCTAAATTAATCTTGGCAAGTTATTACGAAAGTTTGGTAAACCACTTTTATTATGAAAGCCACGGAAAAAGTAAGCATACATACTTAAATTTAAAAAAAAAAGATTCATACTTTTAGTTGTATTGAATCAAGAACTAAGGTAAAAATAATTGTATATAGCTTAAGCTCATAGTCTCTGTTGCAGAAACACATCTTGCAACCCGAAATCTATTTTTTTATAGCCACAAGTACATTAACTTGTTTTCTAAATTTTTATAAGGTAATAAAAATCTGAATTTAAATAGTAAATTTCTCAAATAATCCTGACAGCTAGCTTTAATAAATTCCAAATAAGCGCGACAGACATTCAATTTTGGTACCCTTCTAGCAATCTAAAAATAGAAGGCCGCCTTCATGAATACCACGCCATCTAAACGTGTACAGCGTAGCCATGAGAACACCGTGCCTTTCGGGGGTTGGGCAGACGCGAAAGGGAGTAGTTGCGTCGTAGGAGTACGTCTCGTGAGAGTACTTCTCGTGCGTGTCAAGTAAATAGACCAATGAAATGGGTCGGGACGAAAGATTACGGACGAGATCAAGGCGCTAACAATTCAGTAAGACTTCTGGTTTCGTCAAATAAGCAGTGCCTGAAATTTCTCCGCATTTCGGGCTAATAACCAAAATGTTCTATTTAAATATTCGATGAAAATGTCAGTTTTCTATGGTAGTATAGACTACTACTTTCTCCGTGTTAACACTAATCAAGTAAAATTGTAAGGTTTCGTACAAAGTGTACATTTCCAGCTAATAGCTACTCAAATATTTTTTCTATCAAATTTAAAATGACGTTCTTTAAGTAAAGTTCCAAGGTAATGTTCAGTGGTGATTAAAATTAAAATTATGTGCTGGAGCAGGACAGGCTTTAGCTGAGAGCAGTAAATATTAAAAATAATTTGTGAATGGTATGTTTTGGAGATTAGCAAAGAGTTAAGATAATATCCGAACTTGTTGATAAGATAGGTCGTCAACAATTAATACCGGATGTCCCAAAAACTGTAAATAATTTCTAACTTTAACTTTAAACCTTCTTACTTTTATAGTGATAAAAACAATCTCAAATTGTGTAGTATCGTCGATAGACTCCAGAAGGCGTTTCGGTTTTTTAGTAAAATTTAAATAATTTTTATGCTAATTTAATGTAAATTTTTTGTCGATTTTTTAAATAAATTTTGTATTTTTTTTCTCTCACATTTTTTTTAAATTAAGCTTCGATGAACTTGTGAAAAGCGGATATTGAAAGTAGATAATAAGTTACGTTTATTTTTTCTAACCTCTTGACAAATGAATTAAGGCTATCAATGCCTACTTGAAAGAGTAAATTCGAACCTTTTCCTTTATTCTCTAATTTTTTAAAGCAAACAAAATTTTAAAAGGTTTGTCAAGGGGAAAGTTTTACCTTTTAGAAACTGTAAAGTATAAACAAAAATAAAGTTGCTGATACGCCCCATTGGCGTATTACAAGAAATTTATGGAGAAATAATTCATTAATTTTTTGTAAATAAAACTTGTATATTTTTATGCTATTCTACAGTCTCAATGTAATAGTCATTTTAAAGGGCGTCCAAACCTTAAATTCGCACCTAATAGGTTTGCAGTTTATATTTAGCCGATAACAGAGTTTGTCAGCAACTACTTATGGTGCGGAGGCGCACCGGTTAACGTTTTCCCATTATTCTCAACAAACTTTGATAAAGGAAGATGCTCTGATATGCTTTCGATCTTAACCAGAGAGGGCGACGCTATGTACAAACTCTTATTGTTTTTAGATTGGTATATTTTGTAACTATAGGGTAAATTAAGATTTTCAAACGGCACATGGTTTTTCATAATCGTAAAAATTGAAAAAATATAACATCAAGCTTCTCCGTTGTTATTAACATCAACCAAAATTTATGCGGGGTTTCTAAAAGTTTACAGATATTCTTTTTTATTTTTCACCATTAAGAAATGGGCTGCTCTGTATAAACGTGGTCGTACCAGTATTAAAGATAACTCGCGTTAAGGACAACCAAAAAGTGAAACAACTCCAGGAATTATTAAAAAAATTACCTGATATAATATTAGACGATCGAGTTAAGGAACGTGAAATTGCTAAAGCCCCAGACATTTTAAAAGAACGGGTTATACAAATAATTAAAACTGAAAAGATTGCAAGATTGCTGCCGCGATGGTTAAAGGCTGATTAGAAACAAATTATTATAAAAAATTTAAAGTAATGTTTGGAATGTTTTAGGGTCGCGGAAAAAAATATTTTTGCCGAGACTTTGTTGCGTTCCTTGCTGAGGTGACCAAGTGGGCGTTGGTTTCAACGACACTACGAAAGACTATACTGTATTTTTTATCAGAAAGGACAAAATACTAGCGTAGTGTTATTAATTACTCCTCAACATTTTTTGGATGCTATACTGTTTCCAAATGTAGTATTTTATCTAGTTAAATTATTTTGTGGTAAGCGTAAAAGCCCTTAAAAATGTTCGTAATTAATTCTAAATATTAAAAAAAATAATAATCAAGATACAAAGTAGTAAACTCACCTTCTGTGTTTTTTTGTTTTTATAAATTAATTTTCTCTTAATAAATTTATTTGCATTTTCTTGATTAATTTTTACCTTTTCTTCACAGGTAAAGTTATTGCAAGTTTTTCATGGTATGCTAAAGGCATTTTGCTTATTAATTTCTTTACAAAAAAGGCAAAACTGTAAGGAGTAAATACTATTCTAATTTTTTAGTTCAACTAAATAAAATGGTTCGTAAAAAATACTTGAATTAAATAAGATAAAATTATTTTTTCTTGAAAATAATGCGTACAAAAATGTTTTGGCAATGCGAAAATTGAAAAATACGAATTGTGAACTGGTAAAACATTTCACATGTTTTTACATTTGGCACCCTCCGATTTGCAGCTCTTCCCAAAAATTAAGAATCTTCCCAGCAGAGCAGCACTTTTTTTTATATAAAAAAGAAATAGCTGCCAAAGTTGGGTATTTGGCGACCTGAAGAAAAGCTATTTGAAGAAGAGAACTATGGCTTTAAAATACCATGGGACCACGTGCGTTAAAAAAAAAAAAGTTAAAATATAAGAATATATTTAAAATTATAAATTTGGGTCTTCATTGCTGGCCAAGAATGTTTTAGACCACTTATGTACTTGTAATAAAGAATATAAGTATTGTGCAATTTAAAATCATAATACATTATAATTATCTCTACTTTGATTTAAGGGCTACAGGGTGATTCCTAAGTTGACGCTTTTTTTTAACTGTGCGTACAACTCATTAAAATAAACAACTCTTTCAAATAACTTCTTTTAAAAAACCCAAAAATAACTAAACTACATAAACCTATTTGAAAATGTGTCTAGTGCGGGCCTGGTCAGAAAATGAGTTTATTTCTTATTTACGTTTAATTTTTGCCTTGTTAATCACGCATTAAAAATTAGTCGCCTTGCTTTTACGAGACGAGGTGAAAGTTTATTTTGAATTATTGTTAAATCGCGAAAATGGCACAATACGAAATCGATGAATTCCTGGATATATTGCTGATTTTTTATAGAATTTCGTCAATCTATGGCCGCTGCTTTGAGATTGTACGCGTGACGGTTTCCGTTGCGGGCTAATCCAACAACAAGTTCTCGAGTGATTACAAGTTAGGTCGGTTTACCTAAAAAAAAAATGTGGACAATATTGCGGTAAAATCAGTTGTATCCCGTTTTTATTCAAGGTGTCCAAGCCCTACAGTCAGAAAACTTCCCCCGTCGAGATTAGTTTTGTGTTCACTCGAAATGAAATTAAAAGTTTTCGACAGGACCGTATTTGACACACTAAATGAATATAAGTTTCTTATTTTTGAGTATTTTGAAAAAAGTTATTTGAAAAAGTTGTTTATTTTAATGAGTTTTATACACAGTTAAAAAAAGCGTCAACTTAGGAATCACCCTGTATATTAACGATGAAATTTGATATAATTGTAGTTTAGTTAGGTTTCTTGTTTATCCGCATCGTTTTCTTTCAATAGCCAATAATTTTTTCTGGGATTTGAAATAATGTAAAAATAAAAGAAAAAAATTAGCTGACATTTCGGATTATTTAGACATTAAATTTTTTTAGAAATAGCAGGTATTTCATGAATTTGCTCATATCCCATTTCAAATCTTTGACAAAGAGTCTGCACGTCAGGAACTGCATCCAAAATAAATGGATAGGTCGTGGAGGGCCAAGATTATGGCCTTCTCGTTTTCCTGACTTTAATCATATGGATTATTAGAACTAAAATGGGGTTTTGCACGAACAGGGGAATCCAAGAGGAAACGAATTGGTTATATTTTTTGTCTGATTAGTTATTGTTAATTAGTTATTTATTATTATTTTAAGTTTGTAATTTGTTAATAAACTTATTATTGTTAATTTATTAGTAGTATTTTATTTTAAGTTCCGGTGCCTATTTTAAATGACCATGCGATAAGTCTCTTCTAAATATAAATCAAAACATAACCGATAATTTTCCTGTATACGCAATGGAAAAATTCGTATTTATAAAAGGCTTAATTACAAAAAAACGACAAAAGAGGCAAATTTTGTAAAAAAAACACTATGGAGCTAAGCTGTGACTCAAATTTTATTCCAGCCATTGAAAATTATTACACCAAAAATATTATTTAAAGATTTTTAACACCCTTTAGCTTATGAACGAATACTTGTAGAGCAAAAGTACATATAAAAAATAATATTTTTTACTATAAAATTTACTGTAAAATTTTTTCCCAACGTTTATGTTACACTTTGTATAAGAATATTTTTAAGTTCATTAGCTTAAAAAGTTTAACACCATTATTAATTCATAAAACTTTAATTTTATTGTTACTTTTAAGACATGTGTGACATATTTTCTAATACTTTGTCAATTACACAAAAGCTAAGTAAAAGATATTTCCACGTTTATAAAATAAATAACGATTTAAATAGCATTAAACTGAGGGAATTCGTTCAGGTAAAGGCTTTAAACAATTTTTATATTTATTTTTCAATACATAAGTATATCTGTACATAGGTGTCCAGTGTGTTGAGTTTGTTTTTGGGCTTTCTCTGGTCACCTGTAAAACTTCTTGTTAAGAAAATTTATGATGGTCTTTTATAAAATGTATTTCGTACGATTTTAATCCTATTTTGTGTAGTTTCTGCAGTACAGATTTAACAGTAACCAAAACGGGTCATATTCTTTTTTACAGTAATTTATATACATTTAGTACTGTGTATAACCTAAAAATTACTTACGTGTTAAATATTGGATATATGGAAAATCCGAATAGTTTCCTGAAATTGAAGAGAATATACATTATTATTAATTATTCATTTGTACTCGAGATGACCAGTAACCAACGATGGTCGGAAGCTCCTATCCACGGCTGTAGAATGAATATTTCTAATTTATTACCAAAACAAAACTTTTAACCACAAAACAAATATAAATCAATATTTTACCGATGTAAATATTTTATAGGCAAGTTCTGCTAAAAACACTCCTATTAATTTAAATTGTGTATGTCCGAAAGTTAGGTAAACAGTTGAATACCTACTTTAATATAAATAGTGTTAAAACATTTACAAAATAAAGACAAAAATAATACAATTTCTTATATAGGCAAACAATTAATTAGTATTTATACATTACTAAAACTAAAAGGGTTATTTTATTCCTGTTAGTCTCCCATAATAAAATATAATATACGGATTACATAAAACACTATAATGGAAATTTTAAATATTTTATGTAACTCAACATAATATGATGTATTACATTAACTCTTACAAAATTTCTTAAAATCTAATCTTCCTTATTCTAATTAATTCCGAAAACTAATATTACATTAAATTTTTAAACCTACATTACTAAAAATAAAACTAAAAGTTAAATTACATATTAAATAATATGTTTTGTAGTCTGGTCGAAAAGTGTGTTTTCTGCGAACAATAGAAGGCTTTGAAAAATATGAGCGATAACTCATTCGACGCGGAATGCAAATTTAAGAAAGGAGTTTTGAGGAATTTTTCTGTCAATAAAAATTGCAATTGTTATTAACAAAAAAATTAAAGGAGAAAAAAGGTCATTTCGATTTTTGATTGATAGCGGAAATTGCAAAAAAGATCCTTAAAGATCAGGAAATTTCCGATCAAAAAGTCCTACCTCCCGGAGATCGTTCTCCATTATTTCTAACTCTAATATAACGCTGAAAATGAGGCTCCGCGCGACCTTTTTGGTTGAGCGCTCTGAGTCAAGACCGAGTACGTCACACTACATAATTTTTTTAGGGTATTAAATATCAATTAAAAAAAAATAAAAAATTATGGTGTATTCAGAACACTTCAAATAATTTATTCTTGTCGAAAATTTAATTTAAAGTTAGTTTTTTAACAAGTTTGACAATTGTCAATTAACAAAACTGTTTTGAAATTTCGTCCTGATTGTACATTAAAAAAATGCCTAATTAATTTTCGTAAAAATATTTTGCTTCGTGAAGCCCTTTTTATACATATTTAACAAGATAACGCCACAAAAGTTTAAATAATATTATTGCTTTATTTATAAAAATTTCATAATTTTGACAATATTACTTTGGTTTTTTATTTTTTGTCAAAGTTATAAAATTATTATAAACCAAGGATTAAAATTTTTAAAACTTTTATGGCGTTATCTTGTCAAGTATGTATATAAGAAGAGCTTCACGAAGCAAAAAATGTATACGACAATTATTTAGGCATTTTTTTACTGTACAATGAGGATGGAAGTTCAAAACAATTTTGTTAATTGATTAGTCTTGTTAAGAAACTAACTTTAAGTAATATTTTCAACGAAAATAATTCTTTGAAGTATTCTGAATACACCATATTTCTTTAAATTTTTTCAATTATTATTTAATACCCTAAACAAAGTTATTTAGTGTGACGTACAGTTGTATTTACTGAAAATGGGTACACTAAAATTGTTATAGTGTAAATCGGTTTTGATTGAATTTGACAAGCCTGTCAGTGCCAAAAATTTTCAAAATGCCTCGTCATTTAACTGAAATTGAAAAAGCTCAAATAATAGCTAGAATTGAAGATAGGTGGTCAATACGTGCATTAGCGGATTTTACCGGAAGAGGCAAAAACATTATTTCAAGAATTAAGCAACGTTGGGTTCAAGAGGGTTCTTTGAAAAGAAAATTTGGTACTGGTCCAGCACGCATTTCCGTCCCTGAACAAGATAATGCATTTCTGGAATATCTAAGGGCAAATCCTTTTGAAACTGCAAGAAACGCTTTCATTGACACAAGATTTCCTGGATCTCAACCTACCGCTAGCAGAAGAGTGAAAGAATCTGACTTTAAAAACCGCGTAGCTGCAAAAAAAATGATGCTCACAGAAGAACGGAAACAGTCTCGTTTACTTTTCGCCCTAAATTATATATACCGTGACCACCAGTTTTGGAACACGGTAGTATTCACTGATGAAAAGGTTTTTCGGTCAACATATAATGGACAAATTCGTGTCTACCGTCCAGACAATACAAGATTCGAAGAACGCTACACTAGCTATCTTGCTTTCAGACCTGGGCGATTTTCAGTAAATGTATGGGGTTGGATAAGTGCTTATGAACTTGGTGTCTGCTGACGATTGGAGGGAAGGTTTAACGTCGAACATTACATGGCTGTTCTGTAAAATGTTATGCTTACATCTGTTGGACAAATATATCCAAATAACTCATTTGTCTTTCAGCAGGATAACTGCCCGGTCCATACCGCAATTGCTGTGAGGGAATGGTTTCATCGTAATAATATTGAAGTCTTGCCAGGCCGCTTACAGTCCTGATTTAAC
>JAHBCN010017465.1:0-18296 GCA_019359885.1 Listronotus oregonensis
CCAGATTTTTTTTATCTTATCTTCCAATAAATGCCTTAATAAATTTGATAAAAAAGATTGGAATTCATGGTTTCTTTCTTATCTGTTTTTTAAAAAAAATGTATCTGTAAATAAATTTAAATTTTTCCCCCTTTTTATTTATTAATAAACCTCTAGATAATAGACCTTATATCTTTTTTAAAAAATTTTTGATAAAGATGGGGTTTTTTTAGATTTTGGGCAACTCATCTATAGTTGGTGCTGAGGGTATACAATTATTGAAATATCTTAATTTTAAAAAAAAAAACCCCCTATTGGGTGATTGTACAATAACCACTGCTGATGGTTCACATAAAAAGGTGCTAGGAATAGTTGATTTGCCTGTTTTTTTGGGAAGTTTTGGCATCCTTAAGGCCATGTAGTACCTTCGGTAACTCATGTTTTTTTTTTCGGGATAGATTTTGCTAAGCAGTTTAACCTAGTTATGAATTTTAAAAATAATAAATGGTTTGTCAGTAAAAAAAATTTAATGTATCTCTCTAACTTTTAATAGACAAAATAACTTTGTTTTTTCAAAATTATTTTCTCTGGAGGATCTTTCAGCAGAAGATGGGGACGGCTCAGTCTGTTATAAATTCATTCAATGAAATTGATAGAAAAAAAAAGGTTAGGGGCGGAAGATAAATTAAAGTTAACCATAGATACGGGACGCAAAACCTCTTGAAAGAAACCCTACCTAATGTCACCTTAGGGGGAAAAAAAATTAATGAACGATGAACTTGATTCAATGTTAAAGTTAGGTGTTATCGAAGAGGCACATAGTCCTTGGTCCCCCCCTACTTTCTTGGAAAAGAAAAACAATGGTGAATATAGATTTGTATTTGACGGGCGTGGTCAAAAAAAAATTTAAAAAGCATGACTCGTGGCCCATGCCTCATGTGGATGGGATTTTAAGTAATTTGGTAATGCAAAATATATTTCTTTTTGATCAAAAGGAAGGTTTTTTGGGGAAATCCATTAGACAATGGGTCTAAGGAAAAGACTGCCTTCTTTTATTATTGGCCGTGGTCAGTTTCAGTTTACTGTTATGCCTTTTGGGCTTAGTAACTCTGCTCAAACCCAACAACGCTTAGTAGACTCCATATTTGGTCCTGAATATGAATTTTTTTGTCTTTATTTTTTTTGGGGATGATTTTCTTTGTTGTAGTCCTACTCTAGAACGTCATATAGTTTTTTTAACTATTTTTAAAAAAACCCCCTTTAAAAAGGGGGAAAAACCCTTTTACAATAAATTTAGAAAAATGTTTTTTTTTAAAACTTCCCTTAAATATTTAGGTTTTATTGTTGGTAACAATTCTTTATCTACTGATCCTTCAAAAATTGAGTCCGTGATTAATTATCCACGGCCTCGCAACATTTTTTTGAGATTAAACGGTTTGTCGGAATGTTTTTTTGGTATAGAAGGTTCATTAAAAATTTCTCTTTTTTATGAGTCCTCTTAATGATCTTCTGAAGGGTAAGAAGAAGAAGCAAAAAACCCCCTTTTGGAATGATGAAGCTAAAAAACCCTCGATATTAAGAAACTTTGGTTTCACCCCCAAAATTTTTGGCCCACCCGGGTTTTTTTTCCAGAAGTTTACCCCCCAGTGTGATAGTTCAGATGGGGGTTTTGGGGGGGCGCTTGATAAATATATAGAATTATATGAAAAACGAATTAGCTATTAACGATATATTTTTGGGAAAAAATTTGCAAAAATATGAAATTTTTAAAAAAGTAATTTTATCAAACTCTTTAAATTATACAAACTTTTTTAAAATTTGGGGTTAAGAACAATATTTTTTTGGGGAATCAGAACTCTATGAAAAAAAAACTAATTTGACTGAAAATCTACATTTATGGAAAAAAAAAGAATTAAAAAATTCTTCTTAGTTAATATAAAGAAAAAATATTACAACTGCAACAAAACCTTTCCACCGTAATAATTGATCTACATAAATCTGACTCTGATTTAACACAATGTCATAATGAAGTCCGAACTAAAAAAAAAACAAAACAACAAGATGTTTAATAATCTAAATGATTGCATTGAACGAGAAAAAAAAAAACTTGCCCAAAAAAAAAAAATATGTAGGTAGATTAAGTACTTGTAAAAAAAAATTTAAAAAAAAATTTAAAAAAATAATGAACTTTAAATTTTTTTTTTAAAGAATAATGTATTGTATAATTTGGTATAAAATAAAACAATTTTTGATTTATATGTCTTTTATTTTTTTAAGTTATTTTTTACTAATAAATTTTTTTTTAATAATATAAACAATAAAATCTCAGTAGTGTCTTTAATTATTAGTTCTAGCATGTGCTTGCTTTTCTTTTCCATCAAAATAGTGTGAAGGTATATGTTTTGTCCCATCATACTTTTTAAAATAGTCTTGAATTTCACAGGCCAAACACTTGCTACGAGACACACAGTGGTTTCACCTTTTTTTTAATGACACTGACCTGTTGTTTTTGGTATGGTTCTATAATAATTTAATAAAAGAAAACTACAATTTTAGTAAAATTTTCTGGATAATGGGTTTTTTTTTTAAATTTTTTCCCGTTTAGATTCCCCAGGCCAGGTGTGCATGTAATGTTCACCATTTTCAAAAAGATGTACTATGCCTACCCTTTCCTTGGTTAATTTTTTCTAGTGGAAGGTTAGGAATTTTTGCTTAAATGTTTTTTTGTGGGGAACTGTTTTTTTAACATTTTTGACATTGTTGTAATGTGGTCTGTTTATGCGTATTAACAAAGTCTGGGATACAAATCTAAAGTTCTAGTGGATTGAAAAAAACACTTAACTGTCTTTCGAAAATAATACTTTGAAAAAACCGGACAATTTGAAGCGCAAGCAGTACTATTAAAAATTGTTCATGTTAAAGTAGTTAAACTAACACTGATGTTAAACTAATAAACAATTATTTAAATTCATACACTGGATACTGTTAAAACTTTATCTATACGATTTTAAACCCTTTTTTATCTGCAATTTGCCCTTTTTTTTCAACAAGTCCAAACTTATATAAAATAGAACCTTTTTGCAGACACCTTGTCAGTTTGCTGCTGTTAAGAAAAAAGGGGTTTTCCCCTTATTGATAAAAATCATCATAATTTTGTAAAATAATGCAGAACAATGAAAACTTTTTTTTAAGCTAGTTACCAACATTGTGATGGTAAATTTGGGGTGCTCAAGCATGTCCGTACCAAGGTAGATACTACTGGTCAGTAACTAATGAAGGAAAGTTGTTTTTACTACCACTTTTTTTTTACTTTCTGTAACAAACCTTTTGAAATAAAACGAGATGGCGTACGGGGGGGGTTTTAAAATTTTCCTGGTTTATGGGACGATTTATGTGTCGAGAATGTCAACAGAAAATTGATGAAGCAAGAAGAAACTTAAATAGCAATCCTTCACCTCTGTTTAGATACCCAATATAATCCCAACAGAACATCATCTTATCCACATTTTAACCGTTGAATTTTTTGGACTATTCTAAAAATTTACATTTGTAATAAAATTTTTTTAAAAAAGAAAAAAAAAAAAAGGGTTTTTTAAAACTAAAGTATTTTTTTTTTTTCGTCAGAATAATGAAAAAAATTTTTTAATATTATACACTGGATACTGCTCAGCTTTTTTCTACACAAGTTTAACCTTTCTTATCTGTAATTTGACCTTTCTTTTACAACAAGTCCAAACTTATATAAATCTATAGTAGTAGAAAAAGCTTACAAAGGGGGCACACTTACCATACCCCAAATATAGCATACACAATTTTTTCCAACTTGGTTCACCCGGTTTTTTTTCCCCCCATGGTTTTTTTTGGGTTTAAAAACCACTGGTCAACATACGTATTCTTCCGCTTCAAGAGCCTCTGGTCAACATACGTCATTGTCAACCACTTCTTTAGCACGGGTTTTTTAAGGCTACACCCGCACAGGTAAAAAAAAACAAAAGGTGACAAAACCGTGTCCCCCTCACGCTCCAACACCTTTTCAACAGCCTCTGGACTTCTTCTGCAATTACGTCATTGTCGATCACTTCTTCAGCACAGGAAAAATTCCCCTTTTGGCTACACCTGTACAAGTAAAAAAAAACCTTTTTTAACAGCCCCCTGGACTTCTTCGGCTATTGCGTCACTTCTTCGGCTCAAGAAGTGCCTGAAGACCTAAAAAAAATCCTGAAATGCTTAAGAATGGTCTCTTCGGGGGGGCAGATGTCATCCTCAGTCCCAGCCCCCCTGTTACTTTACTACTGGCCTTGATTCCGGCGAACGTATTTTTTTTTTAATCAATAAAATATTAGTAATTAGAAAAATAGATAAGCTAAACAGATATTTTACAGAAAGGGGTTTTCCCGGGAAAATAGCTATAACGTTAATACCGTGTTACAACAAAACTACACCTAAAAAATTAATTGAAACAAGTGAAAACAAAAACAATGAAAAGTGGCTAAACTAATATTCCTACTAAAATGAAGATGTAAGATAACGACCTAAATTCAAAATGTTGTCCATATTTCTCAACATATTAACGATATTTTTTTAAATAGCCCCAATTACCCTATGAATGGTTAATTTTGGTGAGTGGAATTCTCTATCCAACATCCCTGGCGGGGAAAATGTTGGATTTTCTTTAAATTGTTGGTTAACTGTAGCATCTCGTTGTCGATTTTCTTTAACGTACTTCCTAAGTCGTGGTTTTTTAAAACTTACGAATTTAACAAATTTGTAACCAGTTTTTTTTAAAATATGTTTTTTTTTTGGATGTTGCCTTTTTTAAAAAATTTTTAAAAAAAGTTTGCGCAGCTTTATTAACATTTCTATTGCTTTGGGGAAAAAAATTTGCAAAATATCAAGTTTTTTTTTTAAATAATTAATCATTTTAAAAAAAAAAAAAAAAGTTTAATAACGTACCCGAGCTAACTTGATAATGACGTTAGATGACATTCGCCGGAATCAAGGCCCCAAAAAAGAAAATATTTGTTTTTTTTTTGTGGATGAGGTTATAAACTCCTAAACTATAACATGTTATACATTGTTGAAATAAGAATAAAAAGCACTATTTGGCTCGACAAAATCCAATAAGGGCCCATATGAAAAAAATTGATGATGATTCATCAACTTTACTTTTTTTTTTTGGGGGCCCCCCCATTTTGTTGTAACACGGTATTAACGTTATAGTTATGTTCCCATTTTCGTAAAATATCTCTTCAGCTTATCTATTATGCCAATTACTAATATTTTATTGTTTACAAAAAAAAAAAAAGTTCGCCGGAATCAAGGCCAACTGAGAAAATATTTGTTTTTTGGAAAAAAAAAGAGGTTATAAACTCATAAATTATAACATGTTATACATTGTTGAAATCAGAATAAAAAGCACTATTTGGCTGCGTAAAAACCAATATGGCGTCCATATGAAAAAATAAAGCTGATGATGATTCTGAAAAGCCGAAACGTAGAAAAAAAAATTGACTACTTGGTCATATTCTACAAAAAAAGTTGCTTTTTTTAAAATTTTTACAGATTTGAAAAAAATTTTTACTTAAAAAAAAAATGGCCGATTTTCGAAAATTTCATGTTTCAGGTTTTTTTAAAAAAATTTTTTAAAAACCTAATAGATAGAACCATGTAGTAAACGGGATTAGCTTACTAACATAATTTTCCAAAACCCTTTCCCCCCTTTAAACCCATTTTCTATCTATCGTGGTTTCAAGATCCCCACATTCCCACCAATTTGGGACACACTGTATAGACCCCTCACAGTCGTTGCATGGTAATCAAATACCATAAATAATTTAAATAAAATATATTACAACATCCCCTTTAAAATTTTTTAAAGCAAGAAAAACCCCAAAATTTTTTTTTTTTTTTTAAAAAAACTTAAATGGGTTCCGAATTTGTATATGTATATTTTCATTTAAAAAAAAAAACCCTTTTTAAAAAATACTAAGCCCGGTATTTTTAAAATTTAAAATTTAAAATTTAAAATTTTTTTAAAGGGGGATTTGTTGGGAATCCCTTTTTTTTTAAAAACCTAAATAAAAATACCATAGACTCATAGGGGGGAAAAAACGTAAATAAGAAGAATTTAAAGAAAAAAAAAGATCATATCAGACATTCATTCCAACAGTTTTATATAGTTTCAAGACTTCTTAGTATAAGCGTGTTTTTTTGAATTTATTTTTTTTAAAATTTTAATATTAAAAGTTTTTAATATTGCTTCTATATAAATAATATGTGTGACAATTTTTTTTTTTTTAATTGCTGGCCGGCAAAAAATTTTCATTACGTTTGGTAAGTCAAATTTTTTTTATTTTTTTTAAACCCCCAAACCCAACAAAATTTGAAATTTTTTTTTAAAAATGGTTTTAGAAAAAAAACTTGGATAACCAGTCAAACGCCCCTATAATTTTTTTTTTAATTTAAAAAACCCCAAATAATTTTTTTTTTTAAAAATTTTAAAAAAAAAAAAAAAAAAAAATATATATATATATATATATATATATATATATAAAATATATATATATATATATATATATATATATATATATATATATATATATATATGGACATTTTGCCAACTAACTTATCCCCCGTCATTAAAAAACCTTATAAATTGATCCCGACCTCAAATCCATCTCCGCGAGCAAACCCTCCATGCCATGTAAAAGATGTCATATAGGGCTACGGTACCGGTTTTTTTCCAAATATGCATCTCGGAGCATGTTATGTAGACAGCAAACAACAATTATTAGGTTATCGCAAGTGTTTGTATTTAAATTTATTGGTGTATAAAAAATTCGAAAAACTTGACATAAAATTCCAAATGCATTTTCGGTAACCCTTCGGGCCCTTGAGAGTCTATAATTAAATATGGCCTTACTTCTATCAATGCGAGCGGAGGGTCGACTATATGGTTTTAAAACATGTTTATGTAAACGGAAAGCTTCGTCTCCAATAAAAACATATCGTCGCCGAGCGTGTAATACCTCCAATGTGACACCTTGGTCGAAATTTGGGTTATTGTAGAACTTTGTTCTTTGGATAGTTGCGCATCTTCGTGCAATACCTACAATGTGAAATTTTGCATATTTCTCCACTTATAATAGTTATTAAAACCTCCGATGTGTCGTGGCTCCCAAAGTTAGGACAAAAATAACTCCGATGTGTATTTGTGTCACATTGTTAATATAAGTCATTTTGAAAATAACTCCGATGTAAAGCTTCGTTGGCACATTAGAGGAATTTCCATTTCCCTATACCGTTCATTGGAGATATTTTGTTTGGCGAAAAAAGTTACGAAAAAATCATTTATGTGTAAAGTAATAACTGATCAGAATAGAGCTGATATTTTTATACAATTTTGGAATCTAGAGACTTGGAATGAAAAAAAAAGTTTTTATTAGAAGTCATGTTATTACTAGACCCATTCGCAGAAGGAAAAAAGAAGTAAAGAATCGTGAAACTACTTAAAAAAAACAGCGGGTCACGATTATTATTTAAATAGTAGCGACGGTCAAAGATCCCCCAAAGGGGTTTTCCAAAGATGTTTTAATTTTTTGGGTTTTGGAGAAGATTGCAAAGCGATGGATAAAAAAAAAAAAAATTTTTTAATTCCTCTGTTGAAAGCGATTTTCCCTTTTTTAAAAGTCCAAAAAAAAATCAAAAAAAAATTTTGAAAACACAATTAAAGATCCGTAATTGAATGGTTGAATTTGTTCCCCAAAAATTCCTCCACTATTGCGGGGTTTCATCGCGGCAGTACGTTGACAATGCTTTTATATCAAAAAGAACATGTTCAAAATCAACATCTTTGGGGTTTAGAAAACTCAAAAAAAGCGACGCATCTTAAGACATTTAAAGAAATTTTAAAAAGTCAAAAGGTGTCTATACACAAACCTAGAAAAGACCAGTGTGACACGTGTATAGAATTTAAGTGTGGAACTATATCTGGAGAAGAATACAATGCTCACCGTGAAAAAGAAAAAGCTGGGCGAGCTGCGAATAATTTAAACTAGCGCAAGTGCAGATACTCTTGTTGTAACAATGGATCTTAAAAAAGTTCTAACATGCCCCAAAATTTTGGCATTAAAGTTATTATAAACTTAAGCTCCAGTTACTAACTTACAATTTATTTTCAAGACAAAAATTTTTTTTTAGTGTGGCATGAGGCAAAGTGGTGTTACTGTAATGTTCCCCACTTCGTAATAGTTTTTGTCTTTTAGATTAAACGAATGCAAAACCTAATCCTGAAATGAAATTCCGTACGTTTTTTTAATTTCTGAGGGTGCAACTATCAGAACCGGAAAAGGGGCCCTTTGGGTGTTTTTTAGCGATTTCGCTGCTGAAAAAAAACACCATCCAACAGCTTTTCTTAGAAAAGGGCCATACAATGATGGAAGCTGATTCGGTCCATTCAGCGCTTGAGCATTATTTTCATCCACCAATAAACTCGCCATCTGACCTTGTTGCACGGATGCGTATAACGCGGCCATCTTTGCCGTATGATATTAAAGTTTTAGATTACACATCTTTTAAATGTTATGAACAAACCTCTAACCATTCTTCAATAAGACCAGGGAAACGTGTAAGAGACCCAACTGTTGTAGATATTAGGCAAATTAAATATTGCCCCGATGGCAAATTTTTTTATACCCTAGATCATTCTGAAAACTGGCAAGAATTACCCAATACCAATCGACTAAATTAGCCCATGAGAGTTTATGATATGGCTTTGTAAAAGAAACCAATACCAATATCTGATGACAAATACAAACATCTTTAAGACCTTAACCCTCCAGAGCACCCGTCGGGTCTCTCAGGCCCACGCAAAATTATTATTTTTGGTTATTTTAAAATTAAGGCGCGTACGGCCCTGTGCGTCTTTGTACCTTCGGACCACTATGCGATATATCCGTAGCAGTAGTTGTGTGGCCATCTAGTGAGTAACAAGGTTTTATTGCAAATTTCGGCTGACCCCAAAGCGTCACTTACGTAAGTATATTTTTTAAAGAATGCCGTATGCATTTTTACATTTTTAAAATAAAATTTTTAAAGGGGGTTGACTAAATCTAGGGGTTTTGGTCAAGTTTAAAACTAATGGAGGGGATAGATGGGGAAAGGAAAATTTTAAGTATGTCATGCTCTAAGAACTTAAAGGGAAGGGAAAACCAAAAATAAATAACTTTTTTTTTGTTTATTCATCATACTATTTTCGCGTTCCCCTTTAAGAAGGGAAGGAAGCGTTAATGGGGGGGGGGTAGGTTGATAATGTAATGCAAAAGAGGTGGAGGGGGAAAGGTGGGGGTTAACTTTTTTAAATTTTATAGTGTTTTATGCCAATTTTGGGTTTTTGAGTCCCGGGAAATTTAAAAAGTTTTTTCATTGGTTGATTCGCGCACTTTTTACACTACAATATGGAAATTTATTGTGGTAAACAGAACCCGGGTCCATTTTTTGTGAGCAATATTGCTAATGAAGTGGTTAATAGACTTTGCACACCATTGTCTAAGTCAAGACGAAATGTTACAATGGACAATTGGTTTATGTCTGTTGAGGTTGCAAACAATTTACTAAAAAATCTTCAATTGACAGCTGTTGGAATATTACGGAAAAACAACAGACAAATACCAAAAGATTTTTTTTACAAAAAGACCTGAAAAATCTAGCATGTTTGGCTTTACAGAGGATATGACAATGGTCTCCTACATCCCAAAAATAAATAAGCAAGTTATTTTACTATCAACATTGCATCATGATGATACGATTGATGTAAATTCTGGCGAGAATAATAAACCAGAAATAATAACTTTTTATAATTCAACAAAGTGTGGAGTTGATACTGTTGATCAGCTTTCTGCTAAGTATAATGTAGCTCGAAATACACGTAGATGGCCTATGGTTATCTTATACGGACTCCTTAACTCATTTCATCCCAGTGGTGCATAAACGCACCATGGTGAATTTATTTTGGTGCAAACCATTTGTTGTATATGAAACAAAAGTTGATTAGCCACTGTAAAGCAAAAATATAAAACCCCTTTATTGCTTTTATAAAGTGCTTTAAGATATAATGTAAAAATTAGAAAAATTTATTGGTAATTTCTATTTTCTTTCATTGTAAAAATATTTCAAATGATAAAAGTTAACTGTTTACATTTATCAGATTATATTTGAGTGTAGATTTTGACAAATATATTTATAATTTATAATAAAATTAATCGGGCTCTCGTGTTGAAAAACATTGGTGCGAAAACGCACCACTGGTATTATATGTATGCAAAATGTGGCAAATATCTGCCTGTTTCAAGCGTTTTATTACATTATATTGACGAGCCAGGTAACAGGCAGGCAGTGTTCTCCATTTGTCCTAGTTAGATGTACGTTTTAAGTCTGATTGTTGAGAATGTCATTTAAAAGTTTTTAACGCAACAGGAGTTAGAAGTGAGCTGGAAAAAGTAGTGGATGAACTTGAAAATGACGAAACGGTACGTAAAATTATACAGTATGGTTATTTGAAACTTATGGTGTGGTGCATACAAAGTATAAAAAATGTTTATACTTATTTTAAAATTTTAGAGGTAATTGATGCGTTTAATCCCCCTAATGTCGACAATTGACGGATGAAGAAGATATAGATGAGGAAACTAGTGTTCAAGAGATGTCCACTCCCACAGATGTTGTAAAGCTTTGAAATGCAGATACATACATCGGCTGATGAAAGTGAAAGTAAAAATGAAAAAGTACCATTGGAGTCATCAGATGAAGAGACCCTAGCTGCTAAAAAAAGCCGACTGATGACCCCTTCATTATCTCATGATGCTCTACCCACAGCTAAATGGATTCGGGGCAGATCGAATATACAATTTCGCTATTTCAAATGACTTTATGACAAAGAACACATAAAAAATAACTTTCGGTAAGACACCCTTAGAAATATTTTTACTCTTTTTTGATGATGAGGTAGTCAATCTCGTTTTGGGTTTTACAATGAAGTACGCTGCGGATAAAAATCGACACGACTTTCAATTATCAAAAGAAGAACTTCTAAATTTTATTGGGATAATATTATTTTATGGTTATCATACGTTACCACGGGTGCCATGTTCTTGGTCAACTGATGAAGACAAAGGTATAGATTTTATAAAAAATTGCATGAGTAGAAACCGGTTCCAAAATATAAAACAAAATATACATTTATCGGACAATGAGAAATTGGACAAAGATGACAGATTTTCAAAAGTTAGACCTTTTTTTGATATTATCAATAAGAAAAATTTACAATGGGGTATTTTTCTTTCAATTTATCCATAGATGAACAAATGGTGCCATACTTTGGCAGACATTCGTGCAAAATGTTTATCAAAGGTAAACCGGTACGTTTTGGCTTTAAAATTTGGTGCCTTTGCTCATCGGATGGCTATTTATTTTCTAGTACTCCCTATGGAGGCGCACAAGGCAAAAAATATTCCGATTTAGGACTTGGTGGTGACGTTGTCATGAGTTTGTTTTCTGTGGTAAAAAGACCATCTTCCCATCAATTTTTTTTTGATAATTTTTTTTTCATCGTATAAGCTTTTTGTTCATTTGAAAAGGAAAGGTTTTTTTGCCACAGGCACCATACGTGAAAACAGAACTAATAAGTGTCCAATAGAAGGTTCAAAAATATTTATGAAAAAAGAACGTGGTTCATCTCTGCATATGATAATGTTTCAAAAATTTCTGTTGTACGCTGGAATGACAACGCAACAGTTACGGTTTGCAGCAATACTCATAACGTTGCACCAGTAAGTAAAGTAAAGAGGTATGACAGAAAACAAAAGAAAGAGACATAATATATACCTCAACCAAACGCCATAACTCAATATAATAAATTTATGGGGGGAGTAGATCTCCATGACAACGGGATTGCCAACTATAGGAGTCGCGTTTTGGGGAAAAAATGGTGGTGGCCTTTATTTTGTAATTCTCTAGATAGTATAGTAGTGAATGCCTGGAAACTGTATAACCTTGCCAATGACACAAAAATGTCTCAGTTTGAGTTTAAATCATACATAGCCTTGCGTCTAATCAAGACCGAAAGATTACAAATTATTAGAAATGTTCCTTCGACTTTAGAAGAAATAAGGCTTGATAATCAGCCCCACACCATTATTCCTCATGGAACTAAGGCACGAAGGAGATGCAGGGTATGCCACAGTCATACTATTTATATGTGTGGGCGATGTAATGTACATTTACATGTCGCGTGTTTTGCAACATACCACCAGAATTAAAAATATATATAGTGGTTCTTACCAGTGGTTCATTTGCGCACCAAAAAAAAAAAAATTGGTTGTATTTGAATTATTTAAATGTAATAATATTTGTATTGGGTTAGTTTTTAGTATGTACTATATTACTCTTTTTTTTTGCAATTTTTATTTAAGTTTGTTTGGAATACATATGTTAAAAAAATATTTTGGTCTACCTTTCTTACCAGTGGTTCGTTAACGCACCACCAATTTTTTTTGCGATGTAAAGACTTTAATTTTTAAATATGGCAGAAATATATTTTTTGTTGCTAGAAATAAATAAAATTGATAAAAGAATTTACTTTTTTCTATTATTTCTACCCTTGGGATTAAATGGGTTAATATAACTGGCATAAATGCTTTTGTAATACACAAATGCAATTCGAAAGAAGAAAAGGTACAAATTTCAAGAAGAATATTTTTAAAGCAACTTGCCATAGAACTTATTATGGATTATATGAAAGCAAGAGTACACTCGCAGTATTGGCCAAGAGAAATTCGCCAACTTGCAGCTAGAATAGGCGGCACTAAACTTGTAGAAAGGGCAGAAATTGCTGAGAATAAACGTGGACGTTGTGCCTATTGCAAAGATCGGAACAGGGCCGATCCTAGCGGGGGGCAAGATGGTGCACAGCACGTGGGCGGCCCCAAATTAGGGGCGGCCAAATTATCATCAACCAATGTAGGAAACAAAGACTTTGGGTAAACAATACCTTAATCGGCCTGCTGGCGCATAGTAGGCCTAACAATCCGTGACCGCGAAAACATCAGCGCATTCTGTCGGATGTCGGTGGAATATAAATCGGGATTATTCGATTCGTTAACGTTATCTTAGATAACTTTTTACCTTATTAGTTTTGAAATAGCAAATGTTAGTTAGGTTGTTGTTTTTTCTTAATACATGTTGGCTAAAGAGATTAAAACAAATTAATAAATGGGTAGAATTGATGTATAGTTAGCCCAGGTTTCCCCATCGTCAGTCATCCGAGGTCGATGGTGTTGTAGGTGGGATAGGAACATCAGGAAGCCTCAGCGTTCCGTCCTCCAGGAGCTCTACTAGAGCCCTCAATATACATGTCACGCAGACCCTCGATCCATGTATCTTCTTGAATAGATGTCTGTGGCGGTGAGGTGGCATAGCTCCTATCCAAGAGATGCTCGTAAGGATAATGGATAGTCTCCGAGATGACAACTGCCTGTGGATTGGGGTGTGATGTGTTGAGCGGGATATGAGGTACTTTTAAGATCAGGGTTTTGCTCACATTGGCTCCTAGTGCCTTATAATCTTTGTAGGTCTCAGCCTGTAAGTGGATAACTAGGTACCAGCCTAGTTAACAGGCAGTTATACCACGATGGCCAGCCTCAGACCAATCCTCGCACTAGCTTGTCTTCTCCCTCTGTGCTCCTGCTCAGCGCTCCACCTGTGTCAAACACAAAGAGGCTCGATGGTCTACAAGAAGTCAGCAGCGAAGGCGTGTTCTCAGACCCTGGTCAAGGAGACACACAGAGTCATAGTGCAGGGTCATGATAGGACACAGTACAGCACCAAAGCTCTCTTGACAGAAATATTCGAAGAGAAATGGACATCAGAGTACTTTTTCTTCGGGACATCAAGTTGTGTCATTGAATCCCGGAAAAGGAGACGGTTATCAGAGACAGATAAGTTAACATTGAGCCATAACACCTGCCCTTGTGACGAGACCAACACCATTCTCTACACATACAAACAAACCAACTGCACTTACACCTGGCCGAGACAGACAGAGGGAACCAGATGTTACTGCCTAGCTCGAACAGTAAAGGTTTATCATGTTCCCGATCATGCCATGATGGGGGATGACCTCCTTATGCCAGGATGCAGCTATCAATCCGGGGAGTGCGAGACTCAGACAGGAGGATACGTCAGATGGGCCGTGGATCCCTTATTAACCAATAAGACATGGACCCTAGTGTACGAAGGGACGGCTGTGAAGATGCAAGAGACTTGGGTCATTAAGAGTCTTCAGACTGCACTGAGTATTAGTAAGCACAGTGACGGGTGGGATTACACTCATGAAGGGTATAGAGTCAAAATTGCACCAACCAGACGCAGGAGAGATGTGAGTGAGGAAGATCTATTGAACCAAACCAGATCAGATATTCTGTCCAAAATCCAGTACCTCTCTGATGAGCTTCAGCTCCCTCTTCTACAGGTAGAAGAGCTATGTCAACTGCAAAGAGATAATCAGTTGACCTCGCGTGCCACAGCGGTTGACCAACTTGTGAAATACAGACATCTGTTGGGGGAAAGTAACATCTACACAGTAGAGACCCCGTCGTATCTGATTGTGTGGCCCTGCAAAGAGGTTCATCATTGGAAACCCCGTGTGATGAATGACAGCTGCTACGAGCATCTCCCAATAACCTACCTGGATGACACTTGGAAGGATGGCTACCTGGATCTCGTCACAAATAACATAGTATCCTCCTCACCGAAAAGGAGCTGTCTCGACTATCAGGTGTGGTTTGAGCTGAACGGCGATCTTTACCAAATGACAAAGGACAATCTGATGAAAGTGAAGACAACCAATGTCGAGTCTCTACCAAAAGGAGTTGCTGTCCTTGCTACTCTACCTACATGGAGATCAACATGGCTGACAGATGAAATCGAGTATCAGCGGGCCGACCCAACTTCCATGTCCTCTGAACATCTATCCAACTCAATGGACGAAATCCAAAGAAGGGTAGAGACAATCGAACAGGCGACAGATCCCTGGGCTCAGTTAAACAACTGGTCTGAGTTTACTGTCACCTGGTGGGCCCCCTTACTTGGATTAATCCATTGGACCTGCCTGGCTGGTGGCTTTCTTTATGTCGTTACCATGCTGCGAGGAATTGCTCTTCGCAGATCACCTCCACCCCTGTACAGAGATCCGGATTATGCACTACATTTAGCAACTAGAAACCGTTAACCCGTCTCAACCAGTAAGAAAAATCACCATGATGGAGGAACTGCTGGAAGATGGATCTCTGACCAGAGTGCCAACGGTAATTTTCCGAAAAGACAGACATCTTTCATCTGCCATCATTATCAGTGAGATACAATATCTTCTTACACATAAGTCAAATGATGCTGCTCTAAAGAGAGAACATAGAATGCTGCTGGAAGACATAGGAGAGAGGGAGGTCTTAGACCCACGACATGTCTATTCGTGGTTCATGAATAATACCTGCAGACTTGTACAGAGTCGGAATGCATCCGAACTTAACACCCTCCTAACCATCGCCAGTCAAGTTACAGCCCTTAGTGTTGAGGATTACACAGGTGTCAAGATGCGTGTTGCGCCCGAATTAGATGACTTTTAATACTCATATTCAAGGTGAAGGAGGCTTTCGACGATCTATTCGATGAAATAACTTTCAGCAATACATTTAAGAGACTGTGGAAAGTAGGTAATGTGCGAGGGTGTGCCTATGGAAATCTGCATGTCATCAACATAACAAGCAGGTCGGCCTTCATTATCACCCATGCTCACCTGGCAGGCATCCGAGATATGTTCAACTCTTGGTTTGATGTGTTGTTATATGCCTCTATCAACAGACACAAGTACGATGGCCACGATTTGTATAGTCATGTCAAACACATTATTCAAACTGTGTCACTCTTTTCTAAATACCACAATCATTGCATGTCCGCCATCTTGAAATCATGGCCATCACTTTCCATTGCTTCCATTCTCCGAGACACCGAAAATTCTCACCTGTTCTATGACAGCTTATTTCAGGAGGCTACAGAATACAGACATACTGATCTCTTCAAGCTCCTTACCAGGAAGGTATCCACCCCCGCCGACATTCATCTTAGTTTAGAATGTAGTGGGTTATGGAAATGCTTCGGCCATCCTGTCATCGACATGGATAAAAGTGTGAAGGCATGGATAGAGAAAGGTTCAATACTAAAGATGGGGTTGGAAGAGTCAGGTGAGCAGATTGCTAACATGTTTAAACTGACGTTCTGCCGGAATTATTACAAGGAGAAAAGAACATGGCCGGCACTCACATACACATCTGAAACATCATCGAGAGTTAGACAGAACATAGACAAAGGCACATGGGAGGAAGACAAAAGATCACCCTGGCTGGCGCAAGAGTTTACAGGCATTCAATTCAAGAAGTGTCTGGTATTCGACATGCATGTTGATATTACTGACTTATTGCACGACAAATCAATAATACCCCAGCGAAGCCAGTGGATACATGAGTACGACAAACAGGTCCATCGAACATTATATGGTCGTTTTCCTTCCGGTCCCCCACCTACCAGCAAGAGTGCTGTTATTGCGTTCCTTGAAGCAGAGTCAGTGGAGATAGAGCCGATCATAAGGCAAATAGAGTCCAAAGTCATACCCGAAGAATGGAAGATCATAGTGGGTGTTGCCAAAGAGAGGGAACAAAAGGAGAAGAAAGCACGATTTTACGCAAAGATGACACCAGAAATGCGATTGTATCAGACAGCCACTGAGAGCAACATAGCTGAGCAAGTGCTGCCCTATGTCCCCCAACAAACGATGAATATGGGCGAAGAGAAGCTCCTGAGGACCATCCTCCGAATGACCAACCCACGTGTAGACGCAACGAGTCCTGAGTATCGTTACATTGTTATAGATTTCTCGGCGTGGTGTACAAACTTCCGTTACGAACTTGCTTACGCTACATTCAAACTGCTTGACCAATTGTTCGGACTAGATGGTGTGTACACATTCACACACATTTTCCCCCTCTTATGTATTTTAATATTCCAGGATCGATTTAGCCCACCAGAACAAAACCCGGAAACTGGTCTTCCAAGAGAAGGAACAAGATGTGTTCATGGCCCCGAGGCCTGGCAGGAGGGCTTAAGACAGAAAGGCTGGACAATCATAACTCTGATGCTTATAATGCTGGTCGCTGAGATTTGCAGTACCTCTGCATCGCTGATCGGCCAGGGCGATAACCAGGTAATACTGCTGCGCATACCTGCGGCGCACATTCTTGATGCCATGCGGAGGACAGCAGATGAATACGTAGACTGGTTCATCAGCGTCCTCGTGGATTACGCTGGCAAATGTGGTCTACCAATCAAGGGGGATGAGACATGGAGATCGAAATACTTGTTTGAACACTACAATAATGTCTGGCCACCAGGACAATGCTTGGCATTGTTCCTGGTGCTACCGAACAAGAACAATCCAAGCAAGACGGTACTGCCAGCGAGCTTGAAGGGGTTGCGGGTACCAACAGCAACTTACGAGAGGCCTTAAATCGGTCCGGTAGCCTATGTAATACCGGTAACCGCCGAGACTCTGTGGGGTGACATCCCGCAGGGACACGGATATCTCGCATTGTCACGAAACGCAATGATGAGCAAGCTCCCAACAATCCACCCCGTTCGGATAGGGGTGCAGGGCAGGTTGGAGGAGCAACTGGACGGACGCCCTTAAACGACCTTGGCAATGGACATGGACGCTTCACGTGGACGGACGAGCTTAGGGACGATCTGATGGATGCATATACATTCAGCGACCCCACCGCTAGAGGCTACATGAGACGAATGCATGCCGCATGGTGTGCTAAACACCCTGAATTTAGTCATCTTTCCGAACAGCGTTTGAGAGACTATGTAGCTTATCTTAACCGCTCTGGTTATGTTAGAACTCCAAAACAACAGGAGCCACCTCAAGACCTGGAACCTGTCCAGGATCCGGAACAGGACCAGCCTGCGGTGGATATGATAAACGAGATCGCCCCCGGGAACGCCGATAATGAATTAACAGAAAGACTTGTAAACATTAATATCAAGTCCTACATAAAGCCTCAAAATATCGCACAAGCGGACAATGCACTTCGAAACAGACTTTCAGAACATACAGATATATTGGCACTTAACAACGCTGTTTATGAGGCTGCGAAACAACTTATTCCTAACAACCGCTCAGACGGCTTTCACCTAACTCTTCAAAAACCGAA
>JAHBCN010017466.1:0-18437 GCA_019359885.1 Listronotus oregonensis
AAAAACTGAAAATCCAACTACGCCAGTTTTTCAAATAAAAAAAGGGTTTTTAAAAAAAGGGGAAAGCTGTGTAATATTTTAAATTTATAAAGAAAAAATATAAAAAGGGAAAGAAATGGCCCTTTTTTTTATTTTTACTTTGTATTTTTATCAGCAAGAATTTTTAAAAAAACTTTTAATATTTAAATATAAAACTATTCCCAAAATTGATTTTTCAATAATTTTTTTTATTTAAAATTTTTTTTTTTTTGCTAAATCATCTACTAAATGTATACTTATAATTTGTCAAATAATTTGGTATCAAATAAAATTTTTTTTTAAAAAAATATTTTTTTTATAAAATTAAAAATAAATTTTGAAAAATTTAAAAATATACCAAGTTTTCTTTTTTTCAAAAAAAATTGAAAAAATATGTATTTCCCAAAGTGCCTAACTTTTAAACGTATCTTTGGGGTCATCCATAAATTTCGTTACACCTTATGGGGGGAGGGGTGTAGAGGTTTGTGACATTGTGTAACAAGGGGTATGGAAGGCTCATCAGCTTTGTGACATCACATGTAAAAATCTAAAGTACTAAAACGCAAAACTTACAAAAATGTAAACCAACCAACTCTCAACTCGTAACCATTCAATTAACTATTTCTATATGCTTAATAATTATTGATGATTAATAAGATTTTTTATTTTGTTAATTTACGTGACGTCACACTAGGGGGAGGGGATCTCACAAACGTGACGAGTTGTGACAGGGACGAGGAAGGGGTCAAAAAATCATAAAATTCCTGTGACGTAATTTACGGATGGCTCCTTTTTGCCAGTGTACCATGGTATCTTTATGTTTTGGCGTCGCTGAATCCGAATCCGGTGTTAGTTTGACCCCATGTCAGGATTAAGAGAATTTCAAGGTCAAATCTGCAAAATTAATTGCAAACCAAATTTAAACAGTGCATACTTGTGTTTTTGAGGTCGCTGAATACGAATCCATG
This sequence comes from Listronotus oregonensis, assembly GCA_019359885.1. Lineage (NCBI taxonomy): Eukaryota > Metazoa > Arthropoda > Insecta > Coleoptera > Curculionidae > Listronotus > Listronotus oregonensis. The sequence continues at coordinate 987 of JAHBCN010017466.1, forward strand.
ATTAGTGAAAGTCAAATTTGGTTGAGAATAAAAAAAAGCAGAAAATGCCTTTTGATGCATAGAAGATGAGTAATACTTTTTACATACATATCTTGGGTTATATCAAAGTTACCAATAAAAAACAACTCAAAACTTTAGCACCCTGTAGTTCAAAAGTTAAGATCTTTAAGAAAGATGTTCATATAAAGGTTTTTTTTTTAAAAGGGACCCTATTATGCCCTTTTTAAAGATTTTTTTATGTTATTGTGAAACACTTTGTATTAAGTATTTATATTTATTTTTGGCTTTGACTAAAACGTCTAATTAAAGTTTAATTAGAAAAGTGGACCATAAAACCATTATTAGGTAAATGTTAATGTCTTAGGACAATAAAGTTGTTTTTTCTAACATGGCATTGTCGACAAACAATTAAAAAACCCTAATAATAATTTTAGGTATGAAATTCAGTTTAAAAAATATTTATTTCAATAATTTGGCGACATAGACAAATATGTAATCAAATTCTACGTGCGCACTAAGAAAATTAAACTTTTTGATATTATAAGAATAAATCAAATTTTACAATAAAATCTTTGGTCATAAAATTTCCAGAGAAAACAAATATAAAACAATATTTTTTTGTAAGTGTTTTCTTTAACTATAAAAAAATATGTATATAAACGCTTTACATTATAGTATCAGGAACTTACCAAGACTTTTTGTTAAACTAGACTTAAGCTTCCAGGATGGTTGATTTTTATGAAAAACGTCTAATTCTGCTGAACACATTGTTTTGTAATGTTTTTCTTTATTGAGTACAAGGCAATAATCTGTTCTTTGAGGATCAACTAAACTACAAAATATATAATTGTGAAGATTTTCTTTTAAAATAAACTTCACCATTTTGTCAAGTATAGTTTAAGCATAAACAACCTGGGAAATGTTATTTTATATATTTTTAAAGATAATTAAATATTTATTAGCATTTTTAAGGATTGTAGTAGGCAAGCGATTAGATGAGTAGCCTAAGAATGAAATATTAAGGATTTATATAGTTTTAAAATCAAAAACAAAATGAAATGCAACAGTATATTTTTAGCATATAGTTAAATCTTAACGAATAAACCTCAAACTTATAGCTCTATGACAAATACTGCTAAAAATATATATTAAGAGATTTTTTTTTCTATATAGGCTTATAGGTTAAAATAATATACCCCCATTTTTAAGAATTCTGTATCACATATTGTTAATATACATTTATTTTAAAAATTAGTATATTATAATATAACATTAAAAGAATATCTTTAAAAAAATGTCAAAAATATATAGAAATAACGGATTTATTGCAGTTCTCCGCTGGTGCCTCAAAAAAAAAGTTTGTTGCGGTTCCTCAGCACTGGATTATTTAAAATCTAAAGAAACAAATTGTTTTAATAAGTTAATTAGTTTTTCCCTCGATTGACGCCAATTTTTTTTTAATTTATCAATTTTATATTTTTGCATCATTTTGAAGTTAAAATGTCGATTTTTTGAAATAAAATCGACCTATTTGTTATGATAAGATTGATACCAATTGAAAAATAAAAACAACAAACAAAATAAAAAAGGGTGGTGTTGCTAATTGATACCCCGGGACCAGAGCCGAAACTGTCCTATTGTATAAAGTGTATTTTAGCGTGTTCTCGACAAGAATTTTTAATAAATAATAAATAAAACTTACAATAACAATACAAAATATTACTAAAATTGTTGCTAGATCCAAAGCTAGAAAAAATATTCTGTCTGGACCTAAAAAAACATTCATGTCTGGAAAACGGGTTTTATTAAACGAAAAGGTAATAGCAGCCTTAAAAGCGTATATCGACAGTCTATTGGATTCTTACTTGGAATCAATAAATTAGAAGGTTACTGAAATAAATGTATTTTCTTTCATAAATCGAATTTTGCTTATCCAAAAACAAAACCGATTAAATAAGATACTAAAATTACAAATACTGATACGCTCACGCAACTGAGTTGGAGCAACGGTCATTAAAACTATCATAAATCCATCAGTTTTGCTCCGATTGACCTCAATATTTAATAAAATATTCTTGAGATGTTATACATTCGAAATATTAAATTAAAAAAAAGTTTCAAAGTTCTTTCCTCCCTAACAGTCTCTTTTCAAATTTTTCACACTTTTAATCTTTATATACCTCAAGTAACAAACTACGCTACTCAAAAATAAATTAAAATTATACTAATTTTAAGGCTAACCTAAATTTTGTCCTTTCGTTTATCACCAGTAATTTAACCATTTTTGCTAGACATAATAACAATACTTTACCTTGGTTCCCATTTAACCGTTAACCAGTCTTTTTTCTCTCTTTTAACAATTTTTAAAGTATTTTGCATGGCACTTTTAAGAGCTTGTGGTCCATCATTTTCTGTACTTATGTATACATGAGCATATGTATTGTTTTCTTTTGAAATTGCATTTAAAATATAAAGGCCTTTTACCGAAGTAAAATGATTTATACTTATGTCTTTGGTTGATTCATTGTAATAATCCAATGATATATTTTCTACAATAAAGATAATTAATATCATTAAAAAATAAAGATTATCTTAAGAGCCTGCCCACAAAAAAAGATGGAGAGGATCAGATCCGTTTTTGTAGCTATTTAAATAAACTGCTCAACAAAAAGATCGTACCATTTAATTTTTAGACCCATTTTCAAACTGCTGTAATTTTTTAAAAAATTAACTTTTTTGAATATCTAAACGGAAGTTTAAAACCGCGTTTCTTTAACTTTAAGCTGTATTGCATTTAGTTTTAGTAAGATGAATATTATCATGATGTACAGGGTGATCAATGGAGTGCTGCAAAAAAACAAAAATTTGAGTGTGTCCCATTTCAGTGGTAATTTTTTTTGGTCGTTATAATATGGGTGATTACCAAGGTCAAATCAATATCTCCAGACGTTTATGCCAGTTTTTGAATTAAGGACCTCTGGCTTCCGATACACTTCTAAACGTCAAATTTTGGTAATCAATTCTTTTAAAAGCTAAAACTGGAAAATGGATTGACGGATTTCAATGAGTGTTTCATATTCGGAAAGCTCATTTCATGTAGATTTTTATGTTTTGATCACTTTTCGATCGGTTATAATTTTATGAGTATGCGGGGCCAACAAATACCAAAAACGTAGCTAATTTAGAAATCCTAAATATAGAGTAAATTATTGAACGCCAAAGGGACCATATGTGTTTTGTTTTAAAAATGGCCAAGTCGAAGTTTGTTTCAATATTTTAAAACGATTTCTACCGTTACTCGATTTATGCTGTTTAAGTGCCTGTATAGATAAATTTAATGTATCAAGTAAATATTTTTTTGTTTTTGGTAGAGGTAATTTGACTCTTTGAAAATGGCAATACTAAGCTAAAATCAACTAAAAAATATAGTGCGGTAAGTTTTTGGACACCGAAATGTACTAAAAAGAGTTTCAAGCCTAACAATTTTAATCTAAAACATGTTGCGCAAACAAGGCCGTTCTGTACCTAATGTTGCGGTAATAATGGATACCATAATAAATTCGAAAGCACTTTGTTGATCACTTCGTATATCATGGTGTACAAATACCCTAATTTATGTTTAAAAATGTTTAAAACTTTAAGACGTTGTTGGAATTCCTACCATTCAGACCTAATGCCATATTACGACGCATTTTTGCTGAATACGTTTACAGGTACTTAAACAGCATAAATCGATTAACGGATAGAAATCTGTTTCGAGATATTGACACAAACTTCAACTTGGCCATTTTTAAAACAAAACACACACATATGATCCCTTTGGCGTTCAATAATTTACCCTATATTTAGGATTTCTAAATCAGCTACGTTTTTGGTATTTGTTGACCCCGTATACTCATAAAATTATAACCTATCGAAAAGTGCTTAGGACATAAAAAATCTACATGAAATGAGCTTTCCGAATATGAAACATTCGTTGAAATCCGTCAATCCATTTTCCAGTTATAGCTTTTTAAAAAATCGATTACCAAAATTTGACGTTTAGAAGTGTGTCACAAACCAGAGCTCCTTAATTCAAAAACTGGCATAAACATTTAGAGATATTGATATGACCTTGTTAACAACCCATATTGTAACGACCAAAAAAAATTACCACTGAAATGGGACACGCTCGATTTTTTTGTTTTTTTGCGGCACTCTATTGATCACCACATTATGATAATATTTATCTTACTAAAACTAAATGCAATTCAGCTTAAAGTAAAAGAAAGGTTTTAAAGTTTGTTTCAGATATTCAAAAAAGTTAATTTTTAAAAAAGTTACAGCAGTTTGAAAATGGGTCTAAAAATTAAATGGTACGATCTTTTTGTTGAGCAGTTTATTTCTCAAAGAAGCTCCGCAAATGTTTTTAAAATTATCAAAATAAAGTTTATGTTGTCATAAAAGGTTAAAAACTAACTAGAATGCAATGTTTTTATTATTATTTTTTTAAGTTTCTACGGTTTAAAATAAAAAAAGTCACATAAAATAGCAGAATCGAAAAGGTTTAGTTTCGGCGACATGGACTGATTAGCATATTGAGAATAACAATGCTTATGTCCTCAAATGCCTATTTGAGAGTTTTTTTATTTGTTTTGGATTTTATTAAATGTATAACCTTAACCTTATGCTAGAAGTTTTTTCTTATATAATAAGAAATTCATATATAAACGGATAAAATTTAATTTATGGCAAATTATAGTTATATATATTGCCCGTCAAAAAATTCCTGCCTTTATACTCTCCAAGATGGGACCGCTTCGGTACTGGTCCCGAAGCATAGAAATGAGTGTACTTAGAATCTATTGACACCTACGAACTGGCAGATAACCTGAATGAAAACAAAGGAAAAATCTTTAAAAATCAAAATACTTATCTACGTTTCGGTGGCAAGACTACCAACGTTTTTAAGATTAAATTACCCTTAAAAAACTAAAATTTAAATACTATTTAAAATTAAAATTGTTTTAATTTTGATAAAAAAATTAAGAAGTTTCAAAAGATTTTGTTCAGAACTAAAAACGCAATGTCATAGATGACATAAGGTTTGTTCGAAAACCGCAATAACCATTTATTAATAAAATAAACCCCCCCTAACCGATAGGTGCTGGTGTATTAAACGATCCTTTACTGTTCCAACCAAGTTGTGATCGTTCGTGAACCGTTTTCAAACTGTCATTTCGATCCCATTCAAAATCAAGAACCCTTAGTGCGTTAAAACTTCGTCATTTTTGCACTGAAATAAAACCGTGCAAAGTCGACACTTGTGCGTTACATCGATTCTAACAATTTTAAAACTGTCCCACGGTGGTACAAAAAATGTGGGTTGGAACAAACCTGTAATTACCTGTATTAACAAAACATTTTTGATTTTTTTTTGAGGATATTCTTCTTTTTCTATCTCGAGACAAGATCGAAGCGGCCCATGTTGAAGTGTATAAAGGAATTTTTGGCGAGTACACAACAAAAACCTTTTAATTTTATGGTAATTTACATGAAAAGGTAATATTTGGGTAGACAGTGTAAGAAATGGGTTTTGGACCATTCTATAATGCTGTTTAAACATTTAAGTCGTGTATTACAAATTATTTAAACACAATAACCTCGGTATATTAAGTCTATTTTATTATACTATTTTATGCAATAAAATCATTTTTAAAAATCGTCTGCCTTTCTTTTGAAACAATCTATATGTCTATGTATATTTTTTTAACATACCTGTTCTACTGATATTCGTATTACCACTATACAACATGGTCCATTCTATGGTTGAAGAACATGTCATTATTATCAGTGTCAAAGATTTGCTGTCTGCAGGCGACCAATAAAAAAATCTAAAAACATATTTATTATAAGAAAGTTTACATTTAGTGTCTTCCTTTTAAGAGTCTAATTTAAGCATGAATCTGTGAACTGACCCTGTCGCCATCTAGACCTAACTATGTAAAGTCTCCCGACATAAAATTATTTTTAAAATTAGGCAACAAGTGTCCCAAGGTGTCCCACCTCAGTACACAAAAATAAATATTATATTTATCTTCTAATAAAAATCTCTTCTGTGCATGGAAGTAAATACGAGGATTGCCTTTTAGATTTTTGCAAAGTACCACTAGTTAGTGTTGATCAAATGTGTCATTACTGTCTTGTGTATTCATTAACTTTAAGGTGAATGTTTTCGTTGCATGATTTTTCATGATATTACTCAACAACAATGCATGCTTCGTTGAAATTTTGGTAACGAAGCAACGTTTGGAAAGATTTTACAATTGGTTTGCTGAATTTCGTCGTGGCAGTGTATCCGTCAGTGATGAATGTATTTAGAGTCTACCAAATTCCGTTGTAAATTTAAAAATCATCGATGCTGTGTGAGAGATAGAGGTGACCCTTGGTATTAAGCAGACTACAATACATTCGACTTTGCCCAAAGATTAAGCTATAAAAATATCGTTTTTAGATATATTTCGCATTATTTGACCAAAACGCAAAAAAGGCTCATGTTGATTAATGTTAAAAAATGCTGGAAGGATTTGATCGTGCAAATGCAAAATCCAAATGCAACATTTTTGGAGGCGAAAAAACTTGGATATATTTGTACGAACGGAAAACCAAACCCAATTCATATTTTAAGATGAATCGAATATCACAAAATTTGTCGGTTTACAAAGCACTGCCAAGAACATGATTGCTTGTTTCTTTGGTTGTACTGAACATCTCGCAACTATTGCTGTAGGGGATCGAAGAACGGTTAATGTTGGATCGTATATAAACATTTGTTTGCCAAGGGTCTTTAATGAAATAAGGAAAAAGAGTAAAAAACTTCTCATCGTTCACCCTAACAACAATGCCAGCTCCCGCATGACACTTAAACAAAAGATTATTTGAAGGAGTGAAACCCTAAACTCATGTCTCATTGCCTGTATTCATCTTATTTATTGCCTAATTACTTTTTTATTCCCCAATGTGAAACAAACAAATTAATTGACCATGTTCTTTTGAGATGCCAACTCCAGAGTGAAGAAAATGTTTCCAGAATTGCTTTGAATGTAGGCAAAAGTGTATAAATCTTGAAGGAAAATATTTCAAAAGACGATAAAACAGTTTGTTTCAAACATTTTTGTTTTTAAACAAAAGATTATTTGAAATTAGTGTATCTTATCTGTATCAATCTATATGTCTATGTATATTTTTTTAACATAACTGTTCTACTGATATTCGAATTGCTTTGAATGTAGGCAAAAGTGTATAAATCTTGAAGGTAAATATTTCAAAAGACGATAAAACAGTTTGTTTAAACAATTTTTTTTTAAACAAAAGATTATTTGAAATTAGTGTATCCTATCTGTATCAATCTATGTCATGCATATTTTTTAACAAACCTGTCCTGATATTCGAATTGTTTGAAGTGAAGTGTATAAATCTTGAAGGTAAATATTTCAAAAGACGATAAAACCATTTGTTTTAAACATTTTTGTGTTTAAACAAAAGATTATTTAAAATTATCTTATTATCTGTTAGGTTAATTTAGTCCCTAAGATTATATCAGATATATCATTGTTAGTAATTTAGAACTTATATTAATCTTGCGTTTTGGCTTAATTGAATTTTGGTTAAAAAATGAATACAATAATTGGTATAAAACCTAAGAAAGACGACAACTAAGATTTTCTAAATATCCTTGCAATTGGTGGTGTTTATGGTTTTTGGGATATCAAAAAAAAAAAATCGAAATGGCTTTTTTTTTCGTTTTTGTTAATAACAATTGCAATTGTTATTGGCAGAAAAAATTCACAAAACGCCTGCTGTCGCTATTTTGTGAAGCCTTCCAACTATTTTTTGGGTAATTGTTTCATATCACTGTTTTGGCTATTTCAAGAGATTTTTAAAAAATTCTTTTACAGGCTACTTATATGGATACAACATAATAATAATCCGGTGGGGGAGCTTTAAATATATGTTTCAATAATTTTTTAGTAATAAATATATACTAATAAATACTTACGGGTACTCGGCGCGTAATTTGAAAAGTAGGCTTTTTCTAAATAATGCATTTAATGTAAAAAAACAAATTATGGTCTTTTTTAATATGCCCTTTGCATTTTTTGGTCTGAAATATAATTGGAAAAATAAAAAGCCGTTTGCTAACCAGAACTAACCCTGCCGACTAGAACTTAGGTTTTTGAATTGCCTAAATTATTTGTAGAAGTTATAAACAAAATTTAACAACGTATTAAAAAAACCTGGGAATATATATTTAACTTTAAAAAATTATAACTTGGTGACAATGATCCTAACAGGCGATTCATTTTTCAAAAAATAATGGAAAATATAAAAGGAAATTGTTACCAAAAAAAACCCTTTTTTTTAAAATGTTTTTTACATAGAATTGTTAATAAGAAACTCCGCTACTTAAAGGAAATCAAACAAAAAGGGAATCAAAAAAAAAATTTTCCAGAAAAAAAAAATAAGGGGTTGGAAGAAAAGAAAATCAAAAAAAAAGTTTTTTCCCTTTCCATCGAGTAAAAAATAATTGGGCTTGAAACATTCCCAGGCACTTTTTCCCAAAAAGTTAGGGATAATTTAAAAAACGCCTCGACATCTCTTTAACAAAATGGCTGTCTTCTGAAATCTGTTAAAATGATTTAATATAAATTTACAGTAGTTGTTTTATTTGCTTTACAAATTTTACTTGGGTGATCACTGGCCGACTTTTTTTTTTTTTTTATGGAACACAAAGCTAATAGCATATTACGAGAATGGACCATCTAAATACAAAAAGGGTCAAAAAAAAAGTTGAAAGTAAGGTTTTTTTTTACATTACATTAAACAAAAATTAGGTAGAACGGCACCTTTAAATGTATTTAAAAAATATTTTTACAACCTTTTTTCTTAAATTTATAAATATTATATTGATATTTAAAAAAAAAAAACAAAAAAACCTTAATTCTACTTTTTTTTTTTAGGGGGTTCATATCTTCTCTCTTTAAAAACCAAAGTAACCCCATCATGGCTGGCCCTCGTCCTTGCCAATTTTCCCGTTGTCCTGATACTTGAGGGAAACCCTTTTCACCCTCCCCTTTGCTGAGGGCCCCCAAAATTTTTAAAAAAAAGAAAATGGGAATGAAAAAAGTAATTTTTAATAATTCGGCAACCAACTTTTATAGGGGTCTAACAGCTTAACAGTTGTTCGTAGTTTATTTTTGCCTAAAAACCCCTCACTACACTTAAAAGTTTTCCCCAACTCTGAGTTCTGGCGTGGTGAGCTTCTCTTTAAAATTAACATCATCCCGCAAATTTCTGATTTTTAATACAAATACCCTCCTTTAATTTGGCGTCCTTAATTGGGAAAAACTTGTCTTAAGTATTGAAATCCTTCACCCTTTATTCATAGCTTTCCAAAATTTTATCACCCAGTTTAATAAAAAGGAGGCAAAAAAGGGTCTAAAAAATGGCAATATTTAAATTTTGAATCCCTTGAAATTCCTCCTTTTTGGCCAAACTTTCCTTCATAATGCTCATTTTCTGCCCCCCCATCCCCCAAACAAAAAAACAGCAAATTTTTAAATCCCAAACCCCTTTTTTAAAAAATATCTGCCATTTGTACCGGTTTAATTTATTGATCTAAAAGGGATACTCATATTTTCAAGGTTTTTTTCATTGTAACTAATGGGGGCCCGGTATAGATGGTTTTAAAATTTCCCCTTTTGTAACAAAACAGCTTTTAAACTATATTTTTATGGTCAGAACAAGCGCCACTACAAGGAGAATGTTCGATATTGAGTTCTTGCATTAAACCTTCGTATCAGTACACGCCCCATATCGGGTTTGCATATTGTAAAATGCAGAAAACGTAGCATTTTTTTCTAAAGTAGTATTTTTTTCTTTGGCTAATAAGTTCCACTCCTTAAGACGGGAACCAAGAATTCTGATTTGCGCAACCCCAAATCACGTACTAAATCATTTAACTCGCTTTGAACAATTAAATGTGGCTCGTCGGAACTGGGTCCTGGAATAAAATAGGATCAATACATTGTTTTTCGACTGCCTGATGATGTGTCATTTCATTCTCCCCAAACAACATCTGGCCCAAATTTTAAAATTTTTCAGTCGGTACTGTAATTCTGCATTGTAAAAATAGGTCTTATGGCAGATGGCAAATTCGGATTTGATCTTGGCTTTTTTTTGGAATAACCCTCAGTCTTTGTCTAAAAAAAGCAATCGTCAAAATGATTGGTGGGTTCTCGCCATACCATTGGAACTGAAAAAAGGCATACTTTTTCTTTTCCCCTTTTTCATCCACTGCACCAATGAGACCCCTACAGCTGACACAACAAACATGTGGACCCCCTGCTTCTCTTGATCCCCGATTAAAACACCAAAATACATGAAATAGGTTTTTTTCACTTTTTCAGAAAATGGCCTGGCTTGTGACTTCACCATAAATTTCCACAAATATAAAAACTTGTCTGGAGAAATTTTGCAACCCCGTTGCTTTTCACTCGACTTTTTCGCCGTTAAAAATACTTTCTTTACTGCACAGAACAATTAATTCGAAACTCGAAAGAAGACTAAATAAAGAATAAGCAATTTTATAAACAACCTATTTTAGGTTTTATTTTTTTTTCCTTTTAAATGACCCCTCATAAAATTTAAATCCTGAATTTAAAAGGGTCTAATGGGCCCCATTGAAAACTGGACGTATTGGGGCTTTATGGATATTTTTTATTATTAAAAAGGGTATAAGCATTTGTCGTAATAGGCTGAAGCTTACAAAAATTGTGTCGGCCAGTGTAATTTTCTTCCGCCAATCGGTGCTATTTTAAATTTTCTAAAATTTGAGGCTAGTATTTGATTTTGTTCCAACTCTTTTACGACCAACGAAAAGCATTTTTAAAAGGGTATTGCCATTTAAAATTTTTAGGTGAGTGTGAGTGGAACTTAAGGGGTTGGTTGATGTGTTTTGGAAAATATATCATATATATTTCCCCCGGATTTTAAAACTTTTTTTTGTGTCTTATTGTTTAGAAGATATGGCTATTGTTAGTTTTGCAAAATGCACCCAATATATAAGTAATTCAATAAAACGACGTAATGATAATCAGCCTTATTGCCGGTTTTAAAATACTAGTAACTAAGCCAGAAGAGGTGTTTTATTCAAAAAGGTAAAACAAAAACCCTAAAAAACACCAATAATCTAAAAACATCTTGACGATTTAACTAAATTCGGCTCGCCTTTCCAAATAACTGCAATTCCAAGGCAAAAAAGCATTTAAAGACAGACACACAAAACGATTAAATAAATGTGTATAACTTGCTCAAAGATACTTTAACTAAAAATACATATATGTGTAATAAACTGCGAACGAAAATATATAAACGCAGACATCATACCAGTAAACACATGTTTAAAATTAAATCTTAACCTAGACCTATCTCAATTAGATAAACGTTTACTGTGTTAATATAAATGTCTTGCTGAAAGATACCTTAAGTCTAATGATGATGTAATTAAGCAGGTGAGGTATGAACAAGTATTTCTATTTTTGAAATAGTTTTCTTATAAATTGTGAAAGGTCCCCGAAGGCCTTAAAATCAGGGGTGCCTTAAGTGATCTAAGAGGAAGTTTATTACTTAAAGACCTGGTTATTTTAAGGACAAGAAAATAATTCTGTAAGCAGTAGGTTCCACAGTCTAAACATCCTGGGGACAAAGGAACGAACAAAGTGGGAGGTTCAGAGCATATCTAGATGGACAACCCTTCATGTTGAGAGCTGCTAGAGAAGCAATTGTATTGGCTAAAGCAGTAACAACTAGTTGAATCATAAAAAGAGGATACGTGAAGTTACTGTACGAGATAAAAAAGCTGGTGCTTTTTTATCTCGTACACGTGCGACTAAGAAATGCAAAACATTTAGAGAACGTTGCTGCGGTAGGAGCAAATACGTCGATAAAGAAAATGTCACAGAACATGTCTGAAAATTGCAGCGTCTATTGGTTCTTATTTGAGCTTTGTACAATGGAGTTTTGTCCCTATCGTTTCAATGATGCTTATATAACTGGACAAAAAGATGTAGATTATCTGAATCACCATCTACACCACAAATGCAGACCTGTAATTTGTGTAACTGCATAAAACTCACTGGTGGGAAATGTAAACTTTTCTCACTTATTGCACAATATACTATTGTTGTGGCACATTACTATCTAGCATTGCAGGATGTCTATATTGACAAATCATTTAATACGTGCATCGAGGTGGTGATAGTAGCAAATGACCCTGATTAGGTTCACCGCTCCTTCGTCGAGGTCGACGACGAAATGCAGGGAACATTGCTAATATTGCAGAAAATGTAAATGTTTGTAAGGATATGAAGCCAGATCCTTTCTGGCTAAGTTGTCATTCTTGAGAGTCGAACTTCTTAAAAACAACGATTTGTTTTTAAGAAGTCTGACTCTGAAGAATGATAATTACGCAAATTTTTGGGAAAAATCTGTCTTTATACTGTTACAAGGTGGTACTGACTAAAAAACTGAAGCCACTTGACCAAAATAAGCTTCGTTTATTTAGAAGTTGAGCTTAAGAGAAATTTAAAAATGATATTGAGCTTTTTTGATTAAGCTCATTTTTAATATAACGATTATGTGAATTAACAAAACTGTCGTTGGGTTGATCGAATTAGCTTAGATAGATGGATAATCGATGAAACTTTAAAATAAAACCGAACCTATCAGTGTTACCAGAAAACCCTTTACTATTATTTAATTGATTCTTTGTTACAATATTAATAAAGAAAATCTAAACATATATTTTCTGTTTAGATTTAGTGTGTTATTTAAACTGCAAACAATAACTGTCTTGAGGCTAAAACATTCTATTGTCGCGTAACTCAGGGTCGTCTATGCGACCTGGTCTAAATCTGGAGCAGAATGAAAGCCATGTCTGTTTCAAAGAGCATAAAAAGAAAAGGATAACTTATAAATAGGTCACATATTCTGTAAAGAAATATTGGCATTTTTATCATTATTTAGAAGTAGCATACACCAAAAAAATCTTTAAAAACTGAGTTATTTTTTTAAACCATATAAATTAAACTTTATTTAACTTCTTTAAATTTAAACGATTATACAGTTATAATTATAAAAAGGCGTACAAAATTAAAGCGAAAGCCCCCTTTCGTCATATTTGCGAAAAAGGCTTGTCAATGTTTCTCATTTGATGTTATTAGATGATAAAGGGTTTTGAAAAATGTCACCCTTTGGGTGTGACATCAATAAAATAAAGAAAAAAAATTTTTAAAAAACGTTAATTGTATTCAAAAAAGGTTTGAAACTGTTTTATAAAAATTACAATAGAAAAAAAAAACGATTAACAAGAAAAAATAAAATCTATATAATATTTGGTCATATCCCCCTGTTTTTCATTACTAGGCCAGTTATTCGGAATTGACTGAATTATATTTGAACAATATTTGGATCAAGTTTCCACAAGCATGTATTATTTCCCATAAATCTTCTAAATTTTGGGGCCAAAAATGTCGATTATATATTTTTTTTGATTATACCCCAAATTTTTTCGTTTGGAAATCGGGACTATGGAAACGCACTTCCACATTATGGGTTTGAAACCGGGGGTATAAATATGAACGTATTATTGGGATATATTTGCTTAGCAGTTGGTAACAATATGTTTTCAAAAATTTTAATGTAATTTCCGGCATTAAATCTTCCCTCTATCCGCCAGCAAACACCAGGTCCATGAAACTTATCCACCCCCCATACATTTCAAAAAACCCCCATGTCAAAGTGAGGGGTAGTATATCGTCTTAAAACCCGGGAGTTTGGGGGTAAACACAAAATTTGCCGTTATAAGTCGACTGGGACGTTTTTTCATCATAAAAATGACCCTGTTCCAAAATTGAGGAGCGGTATATATAATTTAAAGCAAAAAAAAACCTTAATTGCGTTCTTGTTAAAAAAAATTTTTTTTGCAGCTGGGGGACATTTTAGTTCAGATTTTTACTCTTGCCGGTAGGTTGGGAGGCAGGGGAAAGCTGTATCAATAACAGCATCCCTTGCAGTTCAAATGGATTATTTCTTAAAAATCCCAAAAAAAAGCATCCTGTTCAGAGTTGGAAAGTTTGGGACGACCTGAACCAATTTTCCTCTTTAGGGAATCTTTTTGTTTCCAGCGTTGCTTAATTTTCAATATAGTTTTTTTTATTTCTATTATACAACTGCGCTACAGCACGGATTGACCATCCTTCTTCGATTCTTAATACAATTTGAGCCTTTTCATATTCAGACCAATGACGAGGCATTTTTATTTTCTTCTGTTAATGTTTATCAAACGTTACCACCATGCATTTGAAAATTGCAAAATGAATTACACCGACGCCAGTGCTTTGAATTTTTGATAGTCTATGACGTGTGATAACCTCCAATAAAAAATCAGTTAGGCAAGCCGGTTTTACGCAAAAATGGAAAAAATTCCCCTCTTTTTTTAATTCGTGTACGCTTTTTTCTATAAATAAAAGTGTACTAGAAGAAGCATTTAATTTTAAATTATTTTTAAACATCTTAGGGAGATGTTAACGTTTAACCAAATGTAGATCATTTAAATAGGTGCATTTTAGGTTATGCGTCATAAACTAAAAAATGAGAATAGGTTGACAATCACCTTAAAAAAATTATTAATTTTTAAAAGTAGTAATTCACTTATTTTATTTTAAAAAAATGCGTACAAGAAAAAAGTTCTTTTTTAAAAAAAAATCGAAAAAAAACATCATTGTCAAAATCAGTAATAGAGGGTTAAATGAAAATTAAGAAAATTCGGATGAAGAAAGCTGTTATTTATCACTTAAATATCCAAAAGACCAAAAATATTATGATTTTCTAAAAACTTTTGAAATTAACTCACAGGATAAAAGACAAGCATAAACGACTTTAGTTAAAAATATAGACGAAAACCAAAATAGTTTAGAAAAATGGGTTAATTGTTTTATGGAATTTAACAACACGTATTTTGGATGCACTTTCTATTTTTTAAATGGTTTTCTTTAAATTGCTTCAAGTTAAAAAAAAATGCTTTAGAAATAAAGAGAAATAAAAAAGAAGATGTCCTTTTGGCATAAGAGAAAATAACTGAAACGCAAATGTTGAAAAATTAAAAGCAGAAAATATCCTTCTTAAGACACATATTATTGAAATGTACAACAAAATAAAATACTTACTAAAAAAGAATATATTGAAATTTTAAAAGTAATTAAGTTAATAAATTAAGTTGACATCCATATAACAAAATTATTTGTAATATTTAATGACTTTAATATAAATTTTATTTAAGACCGAAAATAATATTCAACAGAATTTAAACTAATATTAAAAATATTAAATAACTAAAATTACTAAAAAAACTAAAATTATTTAGACAAAAATAATCAAAATAGTCGACAAACTAAGAAAGAAGTATCAAGAAAAGTCAATACAATTAGTGTTAAATCGAAGGTAAGTGGGACTATGGAAATTAGAAATGGAGAAATAATCATAATAAAACTAATACTAAAAAAGAAGTCTAAAGATTATAGAGTAGAAACCTTAAAAATGAAATAACCAAGAGTATTAATTGGCTCTACAACAAAATATACAAGAAAAGATTTCTGAAATGAACTAAAACATTAAAATATTGGGATGAAGATGACATGATTTAAGTATAAAATATATAAGAAAATTAAAATATACAAAGAAATGTATTATTTATATGGAATGCAATGTAAAATATTTTAAAAAATTAGTAAATTAAAACGTAAGCCTTGGTTGGAAAAAAAATGTACAATAAAATAATATTTTAATACCTTAACATTTTAAAAATTGTATGGTTAGGGACACAAAAGTATTCAATGCAATAAAAGTCAAATTTGTTCTTTTTGTGCTGAAAACCACATTCTCTGGAAATGTGAAAGAAATGTAATTGCAAAATACACAATGCAAAATATAATGAATGTCCAATACATTAAAGAAAAATTTAAGAATATACAGAAAAAGGTATTTATTCTTAATAACAAATAATATAAATTTAAGTAATAGTAAAACAAATAAAAATGGATGCTTTAAAAATTCTTCATACAGTATGGCGGAAATGAAAGGAATAAATTCATTATTTCGTAAACCTCGTATATTTTTGAAAAACGCTCAGACACGTCGATTTTTAATTTCAATTGCGCCTTTTGTCAGATTTTTTTCTTTTTTCTTGTGTCATCGGTAGAAGCGTGACCACGTCATTGATGATTTTTTTAAATGGAAACGTAGGTGATGCGGTACATCATTTGAAAGGTATTTTTATTCTCTATTCAACCATATCAATACTTTTTAAAAAAAAAGGGGGTTTTAAAATGTCAATATTAATTAATAAAATTTTTTAAATTTTAAAATTTTTTAAATTTTTTGGGTTTCTTTTTAAAAACTGAAAAAAAATTTGGGGTAAAAAATTTAAGGAAATAAACTTTATATGTAAAAAAACCTGATTCTTAAGAGTGCTACATTCAAAATTAACGTATTTGACGTGTTACATGTAAATGGTATTAGTTCCATTACATTGGAGTGAAGTTGAGTTATTGTTGTTTAGTTTTCCTTTTTTTCAAAATGAAACTTAGTGAAACACAGGGAATTGAAATTTTTTAAAAATTGGTTGTGGGGAAAAAAAACAAGGGCACAAGTGAAGGTCTGTGCTTTATTCAAGATAATATCCTTTACAGAAAAACCCAAATTTTGCAATGCCCAAACAAAATTGGGGAAAAAAATTTAGGAAACGGGCCAAATTTAAAAGACCTCCCAAAAAGGGAGTAAAAAAAAGTAACAGAAAACCAAAAATTAGATGTTCTGCTAGCTTTTGAATAGGATCCCCATACCAGTTCACGGCAAGTAGCATTAAATAATAACATACATCATTCAACATTGCTTGCAACACTAAAAAAGGAAAAGTGGCATCCCTATAAAGTTGTTTTAGTCCAGGAGCTTCTGGAAGAGGATCAATCGAGTGGCCACCAAGGTCGCCAGATCTCACTCCGCTTGATTTTTTTTATGATACGGATCGGGATGGCGCAGACAACTCCGAAAGTTCTTCAAAACGTTCAGGATGACTTCGTAGCTCGCCTATCTCATTGTATCATTGCTGAGGGTCATCAATTTGAGCATATGGTTTAAATTTGGTTGGTATTTCTAAACAAGAATGTTAATTGAAATAATAAAAATATTTGACACTTTACAAACGTCATTTTTTTAAAGTATTGATATGGTTGAACAGAGAATAAAAAGACCATTAAGCATGATGTACAGCATCAACTTCGTTTCCATTTAAAAAAATTATCGATGACATCATCACGCTTCTACCGATGACACAAGAAAAAAAAAAATCTGACA
>JAHBCN010017467.1:0-18197 GCA_019359885.1 Listronotus oregonensis
AAACTTTTAAGTCACGTTTTGAGAGATATGACATGACAGGTGAAGGACAGTTGGCTCCCCCTTTTTTTAGCGCCTGCGTCCCCCCAAGATAGGTCTAGCCTACGTGAAATTTTTCTAAGTCACGTGGTTTGCGAGATATGACAAGTGACAGGTGACAGTTGGCCGCCGCCTTTTTTAGCGCCTGCGTAAGACCCTAAGATAGGTCTAGCCTACGTAAGCAAACTTTCTAAGTCACGTGGTTTGCGAGATATGACAGGTGACAGGTCTTATTTGACAGGTGACAGGTGACAGGTGGCAGGTATCAGATAGTATTAGCCACGCCCTAAATAACACGTCACACAAGATTCCTAAATATTTAATTACGTCAGAGTAATTAGCATAATGTGGAATTTGCCTTAGCCGGATTGGGCTGTCCGTCAATGCCTGATCTATCCCTACTGCTTACGTTTATTAACTGATTACAGGTAATCTCTAATTCTCTTACAAATAAGGGAAAAAAACTCTGTTAATAATAAAAAATGTATTTTTTTCAAATTATGATAAATAAATTTTTTTCAGCATTTTGACTGGGAATCCAGAACGCTTTTCTCCATAAATGTTCCCAAATTTTTTTAAAAAGCCCTTTTTCTGTAACACTATTTGGGTTGGGGCGCTTAAAATCGTTTAAAAATTTTGGCCCTTTTTTTGGGGAAACTCATCCTTGTGCTCTTTCCACCAATGTATTGGATCAGACTTTCCCCCTGTAGGAGCTTATTAAGATAATTTTCAAACTGGTCTGCTTTTTTGTTCGTTTCACTTACATTACCGATTAAGGAAAAGGAGTAGCAATTTTATCAAAACATGTCCAAACTGAGGCACGTTTTGATGTTTCATGATTTGGTTCTTAATCTTTTTTACTATCACTGTCATGTACTGTTTAAGTTTAAATTTTCAGTGCTTTCAGTGTATTAGGGTAATCTCCTTGAACTTTGTTATCTCGTTTAAAACACCTCTTCACGAGAAAAAATTTTTTTTCGGGGGAAAAAAAAATGCTAATTTATACTAGGGCCCAAAAAGCAATGACATAATTGGGATTCTGGTAAATTAGTTGAAATTTTTTGTCAATGTTTTCTAGGGGGCATCCCCTAGTTGTTCCAAAGAGGTTGAGTCAGCAGAAAAAAACCCTGTAAACTAGTTATAAAACTAGTTATAATAGGAAAAAATTCGAAATTACTGATTCTGTAGAGCAACTGTTTTTGTAAATTTTTTTCCGGGTTTAAAAAAAGTTTTTACAGCGGAGTTTAGTAACCCCCCCCGGAGCGGGTTTTGTTAAACCCAAAAATTTTTTCTTGTTTAGCACAATAAATGATGATGGATTTTTTCCCAACCTTGCAATCTTTTCAGCATATAGAATGTAGAGTTCCATCTAGTTGGCATCTTGCAAAAACTTTTTTGACTAAAAAAACCCTGCTCCTCTTGAATTTTTTTCAACTTGTCGCAAGTAGAGAAGAATGTCCAAATTATTTCGTTTTGCAACTGCAATCAAATCTGATACACCCCCGTTGATTTTTAATGCTATCCATGACTACTAATTGCGAAGTATTTTAAAAAAAAATTTCACTACCTATATTGGCATCTTTACACCCCTTTTTAAAAAAATTTTGGGACCAGGGGCTCGTACCCAAAATGAATATTTTCTATCCTTATGTCCCAAGTGTTTACTAACCTTAAAATTTCAGCAATCGCTACTCCTTTGGACTACCGGGAAAAATGAATCACAAAAATTATAACTTTTTCCCCCTTTTTCCAATCGTCACCGACCCAAAGGTCCCGTTATTGATAAAACTAACATTAGTATTTGTGCAGGTCCAAATATCAGATGTCAGAGATAGCCAAAAACCTTTTTCTTTTGTTTGAAATTTTTTTTAATTTTTCACATATTTTCTTTTTTATGTTAGGTAAAATTTGTCCCAAAAAAAATTTTAGATGTTTTTTTAAAAATTTAAAATATATAAGTAAATTTCCCCAAAAAAAATTTTTGATTTTAAAATTTTTTAAATTATTATAAATTAACGAATTTTTTGGGGATTTTTAAAAAATTTTTTTTGAATTTTTTAATGTGGTTTTTTTAAAAAAAAGTTCAAAATAAAAAAGCTTTAAGTAGCTAAATTTTGCCTGTCAATTTTTTTAAGAAAACCCTTTGTTTTCAATATTTCCGGATTTTTTTTTTTATTGAAATTTTGTAAAACCCATTATTATTTTATTTTTTATTTTTTGATGAAAAAGAAGAGTTGGCGGACCCATCCGGGAAAAAATCCGTTCCATAAAATTTTTTAAAAAATATATATATATATATATATATATATATATATATATATATATATATATATATATATATGTGGTTTAATAACGGATAAATTCAATAAAAGAGGAGGTATTTCATCCTTGGACACGCCGATTTTATTTCTTGATGTGGGTATTTTGACATCAAATGTAGATATACAGGGTGTCGCAAGAGTTCGACAGGAAAAATATTTTTTTCTTAAATGGAACCCCTGTATATTATTTAGCACTGGATTCTCCGTAAAATTTGACATGGTTTTTATGTATAATGTCATATACCTATCTTTAACTGTTTACAAATAATACTTTTTAAATAATAATTATAATACTTTGTTTCAACATAAATTAATAATTACAGATCCACATTTTTGAAATTATTTCCTTTAATGCTGGAAGTGGCCGCCATTACCAACTCGCAGCACCCAGGCGATCGTTAAATTCTTGCTGTACATTTTCAACTGTGTCTGGAGAAATATTCCTAATTGCATTACGCGATTCCCGAGTAGATTATCAAGCGTGTGGCTTATCTTTATACTTGATTTTTGACATAACCCCAAAGAAATGTAGTCCAATGGAATAAGGTCGGGTGACTTAGGTGGCCACTCTATTGATCAACGTCTGACCGATTGGGCAAAAAAACTTTTAAATAATTGACACTTTCTAAGTCTATGTCAAATATTCACAAAGAGAGGTATATTTAATCGAAATGACTGGTTATAAATGGTTCATACTGATTTGAGATGCCCTTAATGCGGCCAATTTCCAGCATTTGATAAAATAATTTTCAAAAATGTGGAAGGAATGTAATTAATCAATTTATGTTTACTATTTAAACGTAATTACTTAGTGAATAGTTGACGATAGGTATATAACATTATACATAAAAGATGTCCAGAATTTTCGAGAACCTGAAAATGCAAAATATACAGGGGTTCCATTGAAAAAATATTGTTCCTGTCAAACTTTCCTGCGTCACCCTGTATATCTACATTTACGTCAAAAAATGCCCGATCCAAAAAATCGACGTGTCTGCGATTTGAAAAGAAATACCCCTTTTATTGACTTATCCGTTATAATCACAACCCTGTATATATATATACTGTATATATATATATATATATATATATATATATATATATATATATATATATATATATATATATATATATATATATATATATATATATATATATATATATATATATATATATATATATATATATATATATATATATATATATATATATATATATATATATATATATATATATATATATATATATATATATATATATATATATATATATATATATATATATATATATATATATACCGGGTGAAACGAAATCACTACCCAGCCCTTCTTGAAAAACATATGCCAATTTTAGAATGACATATTATATTATAAGATGCCGAATATTATAAGATGTCTATCTCTTCCGGTTTAAAATCAACTTTGATTTAACACCCTGTATATTTTTCAAAATTTGGTTTCTAAGGATTATTCCTGATATAAATCTTAATTATATCCTATACTATTTTCGGCAGTTTTAGAAAATGATTAAAAATGTAAATCTCACATTATGCAGTTTTATGGGAAAAAATGATAAAAATATATTATGTTTAATTTAATTTTTCTGAACCTCAGAGGTCATAAAAAATATTTCCCCTTTTTTTCCCGGGAAAAGTGCTGCAAAAATTGATTTTTCTAATAATATTTTCAAAATTAAATGCAACACCCTGTATATTTTTTAAATTTGCATTCTACCCCTATAACTGCATAATATGGGCCGCATCTTCAATCGCCATTTTCTAAAAATCTAACAAAGATAGGTATAGAAAATTTGGATTTTTTTATCAGGAATGACCCGTGGAATTCAAATTTTAAAAAAATATACAGGTGTTGCATTTAAATTTTGAAGTAACATTATTGGAAAAGCTTTTTAACTCCCGGTAAACCCAAGTAGTTTATTATGACATCCACAGAAAAAGTCTTCAAAAAAAATTAAATTAAACATAATAATTTTATCATTTATTTGGTTTCCCAAAAAAAACTGCATAATATGCGGTAGTTTGGACATTTTTAAATTTATTTTCTAAAAAAACCAGCAGAGATAGGTATATGACATAATATACATTTTATATCAGAAATGATTTGTAGAACAAATTTAAAAAAATATACAGGGTATTCCATTCAAAATCAGTTGATGTCGCTTCCGGTTAAACCGGAAGTGATAGAGACATGTTAAATATCCAAAACCAGCATCTTATGATATATTAAAGTATGTAAAACTTTTTTTATGTTTTTAAAAACCCCCGAAAATAAAAGGCCGTTTTTTGTCAAAAAACCCCCTTTTTTTTAATATTAATATATATATATATATATATATATATATATATATATATATATATATATATATATATATATATATATATATATATATATATATATATATATATATATATATATATATATATATATATATATATATATATATATATATAAATTTTTAATTTATTTGATTTGGGTAAATGAGGTGATTCTTCAACTCCTTTTAGACTAAAAGTCCATAAACAGATATGCGCAAAAGGGCCTCATTTTGAGATACAGGGTGTTGGTTTTTTTTTTTTTAAATCGGGTTTTTATTAATTTTAATACTCTTTTTTCCGATTTTGTTGTAACTTGGCAGTATTTTTTTTAAGTAACAATTTTAATTAATTTGGATTAAAAATTTTTAAATCCAGTGACGCTGGAAGACACCTTAGCAATATTATTAAAAAAGTGCCACCGACTTCCCATTTAATATTTTTCTTGATTAGGGAAATAAAAATACAACTTTTTTTTTCGCTTGACCTTTTTTTGTATCTGTTTTTTTTTCGAGAAAAACATTTTATTGCATGTCCCTAGATCGCACAAAAGATTGTCGCGATGACTATTTCCTTATTTTACGCTACGTAACTGGCTTCGAGAAAATCCCATTCGTCTTTACGTTCTTTTGTGGTTTAATTCGATATTTCGCACCATTTAAATATTATTTAACAAATTACTTATTCGTGGGAATAACGAAATTTTTTTAAATTTCTATTTTTTTTGTTTTTAAAATATTACATTTGAGCGAATAAGTTACTGTCCTTTTTGGGACAAGCATTCACAAACGTGGTAGTTTGTTAAATTGTAAAAGTTTCTTTAATCAATAATAAAAGAAAATATAAACTATGCCAAGATTTACAAATTCAGAACTAGCAGATATGCATTTTACCCCGGACTTGCTGAGGGGAATGCGCTTTACGGCAAGGCGGATATATCAAGAGGGGTATCTGCATCATTCCCGATGCAAAAAAGTGAGAATACACAGGAGACTACATGAAACTGGGTTTTGCATTGACAAAGTTCCAAAGGGGCACGGTGAGAACACCAGAGTTAGGAAGGGTTTTGAAACACAATTGAGGAACATCCAGAAACAAGTACTGGGAATATTGCGGTATACTTAATATTTCCCATTTTTTTTGGGAAATACTTGTTGAAAACTTACTATACCCATATCACATTCAAAGGCCCAAGCACACCCCCCTGTGTTTTTCCTTTTTGTTTAAAATCCGCTGTAGAAAATTTGCTGAAAATCCTTTGTTTTATAACAAAATACTTTTTACTAAAATGAAGCTAATTTTTCCGCAATTCCATTTGAAATTTCCCTAATAATCATTTATGGGCAGAAGAAAACCCACACGCACATCATCAGGAGCAGTTTTCCGTCAATGTTTGGAATATTGGGAAAAAAGGATACCCCTTTTTTCCCAGGACGACTGGATGGACTATCCTACCGCCACTTTCTTGAGAAGATTTGCCAATTTTGCTCGAAGATGAAAATTGTTTTATTAAGGCAAGAAATGTGGTTCATGCACGATGGTGTTCCTGCACATTTCGAAGGAGATTTCTAAATAAAGCGTTTACCGATGTGGGAGGACGGGGACCTCAATCTTGGCCCCCAGGTCCCCCAATTTAAATAGTTTAGACTATTTTTGTGGGGACACCTCAAGACTTTAGTTTATACACCGGTTAAAAGAAAAAAAGGAAAATTTAGTTTCTTGCGAAACCATAAGAAATACTCCTGGAATTTTGAAAGGGTTCGCCAGCCATGAGAAGGAGAATTAAACCCCTGTATTCAAGCAGAAGGAGAACATTTTCAACAATTTTTGTGATTTTTTCTGCTAATTTCTTATGTTTTATTCCTTATTTCTTTTTTTCTCAGTTTTAAAAGTTTTTTGATAATTTGTTTGTCCATCTTTCTACATTGTTTCGTTGTGATCATTGTTTAAAAATTAAAGTTTACATTACAAAAAATACTACCAACCTTTCGTATTTTTAATTATGTTTATTGTATTTGTATTGTAAACATGTATTAAAATTTAACTTGTTTCTTTTTTATTTTTTTTTGTGCGGTCTAAAGGACATGCAATAAAATGCTTTCTTTCTCGAAAATGAAGATACGAAAAAGGGTCAAGCGATAAAAAAGTTGTATTTTTAGTCGCTTAATCCAAGAAAAATATCAAAATGGGAAAAAAGTCAGTGGCATACAATTTTTTTGCCAAAAATATTCGCTAAGGTGTCTCCCAGCACGTCACTGGATTTAATAATTTTAATCTAATTAAGGTTAAAGTAGCCCCTTGTTACTAAAAATAACACTGCTAAGTTTCAACAAAATCGGCAAAAGGGTATTTTAGAAATTAATACAAACCCTTTTTGAAAACAATTTTTAAAACCCTGTAATATATATATATATATATATATATATATATATATATATATATATATATATATATATATATATATATATATATATATATATATATATATATATATATATATATATATATATATATATATATATATATATATATATATATACAGGGTGTAAAAAGTATGATGCTCATGATTTTAATGGGCGATAGAGGATAAATCAAAAAAGCCAAGAACATATGAGTCAAAAAGTTTCGAAATGCCTCTTTTCAAGTTTAAAAACATGGCAACACCGCGTTTGTTTCGTCGGGAAACGGCGGGTCTCCACTTCGAACGTTGTTGGGAGTTTTTGCACTGTTTACACTTTTTTTAAGGGGATGTTCATTCATTTACATACAAATAATAAAAATTACTTTCCCGCACCTTATTTAATATTAAATTTTAAGCAATCAATAATTTTTTTTTTTTATTTGTAATTAAAAAAAAAATTGTAATTACCATAAGAATAAGCTTAATATCCATTTTAAGAAACAAAAAAGAAAAAAACACTTTTTTGTTTTGTTAAAGAATAAGATTTCTCGGTCGAACATTCCGTTTTTTATCAGTCTTTAGTAGGTACAATTTTCAATACGTTTGTCTTGAATAAAAATACCGGGGATATTTTTCCCGATTCAAAAAAAAAACAAAAATATCGTGGCCGGATCAAAGCTTCTTTGCATGACCCATTTTCAAAGTAGTGTTGTAAGAATACGTATCCAAATTTTCGTTGAATTGAATATTAAACGGATCCGTATATTCCGGAATCAGCCGTAAATTCCCAATACGTATTCGGTATCGAAACGGAAGCGGATGGGAATTTTTTCCAACTGCCGGTTGATCGGCATCGACGCGGGCTCGAATAAAAGCGATCGGATCCGTAATCGTTACGAGCTGTCTTATAAAGATTTTTCCATTTGTCCGGAAGGCGCTGCCCTTAATTAAAAACATTTTTGGGGATACGTAAAAAACTTATTTTTTAAAATAAATACTTATTTTTTAATGCGAAAATAAGCGCCAAAAATTTTGTCACTCCCTCACGGAAACGTAAATGTTTCGCGAACTTTCTTTTATATGCTAGATAATAAAAACAAAAAAAAATAGAATCAACTTTATCCGCGTTACTTTTTAAAAAGACTTGACCCTTTAAGCAAAAAACAGTATTGTTTACCTTTTAAAGTAACCCATTTTTAAAAAATTCAAAAAATTATAAATTAAAAAAGGAAAAAAAAAGTTACCTCAGAAAGTTATATTTTTTATATTTGACTTGCAGAGCTTTTGTTTTATATTCTTTGTTCCTATGTTGAAACGAATATTTGTTTCTATGTTGCCTTGCTATAACTATTAATAAAATAATAAAATTAAATATACTGTTATATATTTTTAACCGTAACCTATTATTTACCTCATCGCCGTTTAGTTTATTTTATATATTTTTTTAACAGAACAAACATTTTGATAGGCATAGCGAAAATAGAGAAATTTTTTGTAACATAAAGCGGAATTTGAAGCAGCTGCGCCAACCCTGTTGATTACTTTGCTACTGTCTTTGAATTCGTATCCTTCTCTATTCGCCCGCCGCCGTCGGTATCAGCTGTGCGCGACTCCGCGCTCTATATTTACGGTTGCCTATATTATAAGGACTTCTTATGGATACGTATTCACATATTGAATCCGAATCTCTCTTGATTCCGAATACGTATAATCCGAATATCAAAAGGATACGGAAATTTACATCACTAGCACAAAGGTATCGCTCTGTTGCCAATTGTTTTTTAAATTTTTAACTGGGAGAACAATTGTTAAAAAATCATTAATTTTTTTTATTTGTAGACTAAAACATTTAAAATTAAGTTTATTTTATTATCAAATGAATCTACTGATAAGCGATTAAGACAAAAGTTTCCAGTTGTTACGGTTTACAGAAATAACTGCTTTCAAAGTGCATGACTTTAACATCGTTTAGAAAAAAATCTGTCAAGTTTTGACATATATGTCATATAAACTTTTCGACTTATTTTAGTGCGCCTACTATAGTATGCTACTGGGTACGCAAGTTTATCAGAACCTTTCTGCATCAACACTGCACCTAGACCTACCGCACTCGCGTCCGTATGTAATTCAGTTTTCAAGTTAGGATCAAAGATTTTTAAAATAGGATACTCTGTTAGTCTTTTTATTAAGTCCAAACGAATTTTTTCATACTCTTGTGTCCATTCAAATGTTTGTCCTTTACGTAGCAACATTGCAATTGGGGCAGTTAAAGTTGCAAAGTTCTCTATAAACCGACGAAAGTATCCGGCAAGTCCTAGAAATTGTCGCACACCTTTTACATCTCTGGGAGCAACCGTCTGTGCAAGCGCATTGACTTTTCTCATGCTAGGCTTTACTGTACCATTCTCTATAATAACGCCTAAATATTCTACACATGTTTTAAAAAACGAACACTTTTCTAAGTTCAATACAAATCCAGCTTTTGACAACACATTTATTACCTCTCGTAAACTCTCAAGTCCACTGTTTATAGTTTCGGCGGGAATCAAAACATCGTCAATATAAACAAATGCAATTCGATCCTTAAGCGTTCCCAGTGCCTTGTCGATGGCGCGCTGATAACAAGACGGCGAATTGACAAAACCGAAAGGCATGCGGTTGTATTCGTAAAGGCCGTCTGGCGTTACGAAGGCCGTTATATGTTTGGATGACTCTTCGATTTCGACTTGATGAAATCCGGACTTCATATCAAGAGTACAAAAGTATACAGCTTTTGCCAGCGCGTCAATTTGATCTTGTATTCGCGGGAGCGGCCAGTTATTACGCAATACTCGCTTATTTACTTCACGAAAGTCTACACAAAGTCTAACGTCACCATTCTTTTTCTTGACAAGCACAATTGGACTTGCATATTCAGATTCACTTTCGCGAATTATTCCATCTCGTAATTGTTCATCGATAATTTGCTTAACTTGCAGTCGCTCCGAATATGATAAGTGACGTGGGCGACAAGCAAACGGTTTTGTATCACGTAACACTATATTCATTTTTCCAGTTGTCACAGCTGACGGCGTTTGTTTATAAGCAGTTCGAAGAATTGATTTTATGGAAGCACCAATTTGCTCGTCCAGTCCTGACACATCAATAGTATTTTCATCGTAACTGCGGATACTCAGTACGCGATTAATATACAGGGGATCATAAGTAATATCGACTTTGTGCTCACTGATTTCTACTTTGATTCCAGGCCGTTGTAGTACATCTAAACCTATAAGGGCATCAACATCACCTCCTGGTATAGATCCGTTGGGAACGATAACAAAATCAACTTCAATTGTCATTGTTGGAGTGTACATAATAGTAGAACATCGTCCAACCGGTTGCATAATACTGTTTCCCATTCCAGTCAAATGTTGGCAGACAGGTTCAATTTTCAAATTTAAATTATTTGCCACGTTTTCATGTAACACGGAAACATCGGCAGCAGTATCCACTAAATACGATACAAAATGATTTTTGTTGTTGTTTGAAACTGTTGCTATGGGTATGGATCGAGTTAAACGACTTTTGGCGTGAGCAATACTCGTTTTGGAAATCCATTTTTACGATAGCAAACCAGTCCGTTTTTACAATAAGTACATACAACTTTAGCATTCTTTTTTACCTTTTAAGTCTGTTTCATACCTTTACAGTTGCAGTTTCATGCCATTTTCCCAATTTTTAAAAAAATTTCACAGTAAAAAACTTTGTTTATGTCCATACGATTCATTTCCTTGAAAAACCGGGATATCACGAAATATCCCGTTTTCGCGAAAGACTAGAACTACGGAACGACGCATGCTTGCCCTTTTCTATTTTACGTGCATCGCTTTAGCTAAAAGTTTTAATACGCTTCACAGTCTGGCACTTGCACACAAATTCTGTTGTACTTCCATATCCTAATATCAAATTCAACGAGACTTACACAATTTTCCCAGGAAAATCAGGATAAAATCGCTTAATCGACGCAAGTTTAGAACTGCCATATTCCACTAATGAAGAAAATTCGAACTTAAAATAGCCAGACAAGCGCGCCCCTGTGTACGGCGTACCTTGTTCGGGAAAAAGCGATTTCAAATCGCCCAAAGACCCCAATCACGCACAAGAGGTTCAGGTAAAAAAACGGGCTGCTCGACCACGAAGAGCCTCACCAGCTTTAGAAAAATTTTAAAGTGTCCGAAATACAAAGTTCCATTTGTATTCTGGTGACGTCATCCATCCACTCAATAAATTAAACGGAGTGTCATCTGGGTAAAAACTTGACAATTGAATCTGCGACGATGAACCCTTCTGACCCTGGGATGGAAACACAGATGGCGCTGGGCTCGTCCGCACTTGTACTTGTTGATGTTTTTGGGCGTTGGCCATTGTAGATAAAATTTGCATCTTTTTGGTTTTGAAGTTTTTTTTATTATTTTTCTGCTGAAGTTCAAACATTCGTAACTTTTTGTCATTCACAGATAGTTCACGGAACCCTTTTTGGGGTTACTCCACTACCGTCGCCAGGTTTACTTCGATTATTACTGTCCGCCATTTTTATTTACCGCAAAAAAATGTTCAAAAACACGGTTTTTCCCTTTTTTTGGCAAAAAAAGGCATCTCACTTCTGGTGTTTTTAGGTAATTTTACTAATTTTAAATCAATTTTAATCAAATAATACACAAAAATCGCATAACAACTTATTTTATTTACTTTTTTCAAGCTTTGCCCCACTGACTGTCGACCCCAAAAATGTAACATAAGCAAAAAATCAAATTTTGATTATTCGGCCACACCAAGATTGGATTACGTCAGACGTCGAAAGAGACATGGGAATGCCAGATAAGCTAACATATATATATATATATATATATATATATATATATATATATATATATTTTATATATATATATATATATATATATATATATATATATATATATATATATATATATATATATATATATTATATATATATTTTATATATATATATATATATATATATATATATATATATATATATATATATATATATATATTTTAAAATAAAATAAAAGGTAAGTCTGTGAAGTGAGACCCCCGTTTATTGCTTTAAATATTCAAATTGGTAAAAAATGTTTTAGACAAAAATAATTTGGTTTTTGCTGCTCTATATTTTGCAAACAGCGTTATGTATACAGGGTGTATCAAAAAGTCCGTACGAGAACAAAGTTCATTTTTTTAAATGACCCCCTATATTTTTTGTTACATTTTTGTTTTCTGCAGTGGCGGCTCGTGAGATTTATTATTGGGGGGCACAAAAAATATAATAGAAAAAAGTGTGATTAAGCCTTATTTAAATGTAAAGTCCATTCTTATGTCCTTTTTATTAGAAAACGAATCAGTCACTTTATTATCAAAGTCAGGTATAGATTGTATAATTTTTTTTTCAATTGATAAAACAGCTAGGGCATTAAGCCTGTCTTGCAGCATCGTATTTCTCAAAAAAGTTTTTATGCGATTTAATGTTGAAAAACATCTTTCGCATTCAGTTGTTGACATTGGTGTTGTACAAATAATATCTGCGATTTTGTAAGTTTCTGTAAACACAGTTTTAAGATTATTGTCGGATAAGAACATTAAAAGGGGCAAAACTCCTTCAATCCTGCACATATCGTCCCTGTCGTAAATGGCTGTTAGTTCAGTTTTTAATTTACCACTGTCAAGCATCGAGTCCAAGCTGTAATTTCGTTCCTAAACAATATGCACACAAAACAAAACAATTTATTTGTGACCGGTCAACCACAAATCCACTTATATTAAACGTAAATATTTTTGTTGAACACCCTATTATATGTTCTAGTTTATTTGAACTTGAATAGTTTATATTTAAATCAGGAGTAGATCGCCATTCTGTTTAACTAAAACTTTCTGTTCAAACGTCAAGGGACCGTTTTCTAGAGGTAGCGAACCGAATTTATTTCGGACTCCATTATAAGAAATACTTAAACATTCACCAATAATTAAACTTCATAAAATTATTATAATGCATTTCCGCGCGCAAACCACAAAAATCAAAACCGCTTTTACTGGAGTTTTCGTAGCTGGAGTTGGAGACCAAATTTGTGCCCATCATTCGGCTAAAAATTGCGAACGCCAATGTCCGATGCTTCGCGATTATGGCCACGAAAGCACAATTCGAGTGTTCCCGGAAATTAGTTTTGAGTGCGTTAATACTGATCCTCGCAGGTGGCGTGTAGAATAACTTTTGAGTATACTTAATGGCAATAGACATAAACTCGAATGAAAATAAATATTACAAAAAATATTAGAATTAGAATTAAATAATATTTTAAACAGGGTGGGCACGTTCCCCAGTGCCCCTTAAGACCGGCCGCCACTGGTTTTCTGTATAAAATTCTAAATTCTAGAAATTTTTTATTTATCATATCATATACCTAGATTCAACTGTTTACGAGATATTCGCATTTAAATACAAATTTAGAAGGAAAAAATCCGCTTATCTTTTAATGTTGTTTAACATTTCTATGGTTTTAGCGGTTTTTTAAGAGTTGAATAATAACCATATATGCTATAGAGATTAGTAAAAATGTCATAATAACAGTTTTATTAATTTGTAAAAAATTGTTTTAATCGTTTTTTTCTCGTTTAAGGTTTAAGCTTTTTCTACTCGTCATGTGATATCTAATTACTTATTAATTATTACTATGGCTGTTTTGTCACTCTACAAAAACCGCTAAAACCATAGTAACGTAAAACAACATTAAGAGATAAGTGGATTTTTTCATTCTAAATTTGTATTTAAATGAGAATATCTCGTAAACAACTGAATATAGGGATATAATATGTCAGATAACAAATATCTAAAATTTTATGTAGAAAACAAAAATGTAACAAAAAATATAGGGAGTCATTTAAAAATATTAACTTTGTTCTTGTACAGGCTTTTTGATACAGGGTATACATAACGTTGTTCGCAAAATATAGAGCAGCAAAAACCAAAATATTTTTGTATAAAACATTTTTTTCAAATTTGAATATTTAAAGCAATAAATGGGGGTCCCACTTCACAGACTTACCCTGTATATATATACACAGTGTCCCGATAAGGTCGTCCTCCGGCGATATCTTAAAAACCCCTAAACGCATAGCTTTCGGAAAAAAAATATTTATAGTGAAACCAGCTTGAAGAAAATGCTGAAATTTATTTTCAAGTTTCTAGTTCCACCGATAGAAGGCGTAAAACTAAGAACAAAATTAAAAACTCGATTTATTTAAAAATACTATGTAAAATTAGGAAACTTTTTTCTTTTAAGCGTTTTTTCCTAACCTGTCAAATGTAGGAAGGGGAGAGGATCGAAAGTAGATTTGAAAAAAATTAAATAACTTTTTTTGGCTTAACCGATTTTGATAAACTAGGTTTTGTTTGAAAGAGCTTTTACCAAGGCTTAAGATAAAATATTGGTATGATTATTTTATTTTTTATTTTATCCCTAGAGACTAATTTATGTCAAAGTTATAAATTTTGTCAATTTTTTAAAAATTTAAATACAATGATATTATTATTATAAGCCCTGTAAAAAAGCACAAAAAAAAGTACAAAAACTGGTGAAAACCGCATTTTGATATCTTAATTAACTCTTGACTTATTCCCGAAAAACTGCATTACTCGTATCCTTTCCTATTTTAAGTTTTCAGATAAACAACGCAGCGTTTTTATCGAGAATGCCATGACAACAGATACCATTTGTTTTTTTACGAATAATTAATGATATTAATAATATTCCTATTATTTGTTTATTATCAATTTAATATCGGCATTTATAATTACACGGATCGTGGATAATAATAGCTGATTATTATCTACGGACTTTGGCTAATTGTATCTTCATTGTGCTGGAATAGGATGCACATTTCCAGTTTCTCTTAAACTGGTTGCCAAACGTCTAACCAAATTTTTATTAAAATGTTATCTTTCGGAATATCTTATGGCATATTATTTTGCAGCAATAGAGACATTTTGAAAATTTTCAAAATAGACGGCGCGGCAAGCATATCGCATGCCTCGGTGGGGGTACAGCAAGGATGAATAGGTATAATAAATAAATAAACAATCACATGTATATCGATTTACAGAACTAACCAAAACTAACCACAACTAACCAAAACTAATCAGTACAGTGATGGCGAAATCACTAGACTTCATTTAATAAAATGCATTTCTTTTCATTTTGCACCTTAAAAGTAAGAAAAATAGATTTTTAACTTAGTTTAAGAACCTGTAGGCGAACTCCGTAATTCAATAGAGATAGAAACAGACAAGAAATAAGTAAGAAAGATTCTTTCTGTCTATCACTAATTGGTACTCCGTATCATTTTCTCTAAGTGGCTCGATAAAGTTCGGTAATGGAAATCTATATATATATATATAATTTGCTAATGTGGATATATTTATATGTAGGTAGGTATATATATTTATTTGTCTGTCCACGTGATTTTGAAGCTATGGCTTGAGCTAAAATCATGAAATTTGGCACAGTGGTAGTCTTTAGCAGTGGCTAGAACCTAACGAAACCCGTTTTTTAAATTTCGCCCCGGGACAAAAATAGGAGCAAAAAAGTGTTTTTTTACCGTTAGCCGTACGGAAGGCGTCTTACGGAGACAGAGGCTACTTAATATTGTCTCTCGCCTGGCGGAGACAGGCTTTTCATCTAGTATAGTATATTATTCTACATGAAAACATACGTTGCTTTGTGGAAAAATGCACAATCTATGAAAAGATCCACCGATAGTAACAGATTTTTTCTATGATCAAAACCTTCAAAAACCTTGAAGTCTTGTTTTTTTAACGTTTTGTTCATCTTAATAGCTTCTGTTTTAGAGAAAATATTAAGATTTACGCTAGGACATGTTTACACTTAGTCTTTTGTAAAAAATATGAGTGATGCGACACCTTTTTTGGCGCAAGTACTTTTTGAAAATTTTATTAAGAAATGTAAGATTTGGTAGAAAAATATACAGGCAAATTTTTAGTATTTTTTAAAGGAAAATTCAAAAAGCTGTTAAGATTATTTTCTAAAGTAGAAACTTGGTTAAAAAATCCTAAAATATTTTATAGAAATGTAAGAAAATTTTGAAGATGAATAAAAAACGCAAAAAATAATAAATGCTTTATTTGCAATGTCCATGGTGTTATGGAGTGCGCCTGCTGGTAAACTGTTGTTTGCACTTAACGTAGATATTAAGGAAATGTATATGAAAACATTGTGGTTTTATTAATTATTGCCTTTTCTTATACCTCAGCGTGGGGCGAAATTACTGGAATTTATTTTGGTTTGCTTTTGAACTGGGGCGAAAATACCTACCTTTTTCGCCCTTTAATTAGCATGGGCGAAAATACCAACACCCCTCGGTGGTACAGTAAGTTCCACAATAATTTGTTGATTTCTCGTTTTACCTGCTGCCGTTAGTCGTAAAACTTAGTATACTTTGGGTACCCGCATGTAGGTCCGGACTTCAAATTTTCTTTATTTATTATTGTATCTACTTTTTGGTATATTATGTAGGTTATAGGCAAATTGCAGGTGTTCAATATAAAGCAGATTCTTTTCATCTTAGTTAATCCGTCGTTTGGAGTTTGTCAAGGTATTTTCGTGTGTGTTATTGAGCATCCAAAATAGCTAACCTAAACTATTAATATTGGTAGGTAATTAGCACTTGTACCCTTTTAAAAGGTGCGGTGCCTACACAATAGATATTTGTCAGGCAACCTGTTTATGGTTGGGTTTTCCACTGATGGTTGTAATTTAAATTTTATTGTGGTCAAGAAATTAACGAATTATTGTGAAACGTACCATAGACATAATTTAAAATTACTTAATAACGATTACCTACACTACTAGTAATAATAATAACGATGAACTGCAATAAACAAGAACTAAATTTAAAATTATCAGGTTTGACAAACAATGCATTTTTCATTTTTGACGTCCCTGTTTTCTGTGCTTGTTGACGTCCCGGCACTCTCGATAAAAACGCCGCCTTGTTCATCTGACAGCTTAAAATAGAAAAGGATACGAGTAATGTAGTTTTTCGGCAATAAGTCGAGAATTAATTAAGGGATTGAAATGCGGTAAAATTTATAACTTTGACTCAAATCAGTCTCTAGGGATAAAACAAAGAACTAAATTAATTATACTAATATTTTATCGTAAGTCCTAGTAAAAGCTCTTTATTATTTTATTAAAAAAATAACTTTAGGTTTGTGATTAACGCCCCTATATGCAATAAAGCATCGAAATCGACGAGGGGCAAAAAAAGTACAAAATTACCATAATTTTAATTGGTTGTTTGTATTTTGGGTTTATACAATGTTTTATTAATTTACGATTTGTATAAAAGTACAATACAACAGTGTCACGTCATGAAGGGAACCTAAACAAATTTCACGAGAAGTATCCATTTAAGTGTTGTCTTTCGAAACGTGCGATTACAAAAAAGTTCTTTCTTTAACTTTTAAATTTCTTCGGAATGTGACCAAGATGTCGTTGCAGGCACCCACATCAAAGAAAGTTATAGGCCCCTAATTTGTTTCGTACTTATTCTTGATTACGTTTTTTGTTAGTTACTATTGTGTATACAGGGTGTCCCAGAAGTAATGGGACACAGAGCAACAGCAGATTAGTTAGGTAGAAAAAATGCAATTGACGTAAACTTGCCTTATCCCAAAGTTGATAATAACTAAGATACAGGGTGTCAAACTTTTAATTTTGTTTTCGTTTTTGCGTATGCGTAATAATTTCTTAACTAAATGACATAGCGGTACAAAATTGGGGATTTGGGGTTTTTTTAAAGAGAGAAATTCAAATTCGTCCATACTTTTTATGTTGCTGGTAGAGGGCGCCAGCTACGGCCTACCCCACTTGTTTTAGTTGACATAACTTTTTTTAAGCTTAGTATATTGACCTGTTTATTTAAAAAGTTACTATAATTTGCCACTGCGTCAAAAATGTATACTTCATTTAAGTTTCTAGAAGCAATGTTTTAGATAAATGCATTTTAAAGGACCCCCAATTTTTAGGAAAATGGT
>JAHBCN010017468.1:0-18200 GCA_019359885.1 Listronotus oregonensis
TGTTTGTTATCCAAAATCAAAAATTTTTCTAAAATTTTTTACTTTTAATGATGGTTAGTTAGAAATCAATTTAAAAACCAATAAATGAATAAAGGATTAAATTAATCTTTTTTTTTAAAAAAAAATTATTAAAATTCTTTAATTTTATTAAAAAAATCTAATTTTTGCTTTTCCCATTATTTTTTTAAAAAAAAAAACAAATTGTTTAAAACAAAAAAAAAAACAAAAATTTCATGATTTAAAAACCTTTTTTTTTCCCTTTTGTACAGAAATTTTTGGTTAAAACAAATTATTCTTTATTTTTCGTCTTATTAAAAAATTTTATACCTTTTTCTGACAAGTTACTACAACTGACCACAACTAACCACAATAGGCAAATAATCCCCTAAAATTTTATTTTATATTCAAACTATTTCTGGGGCAAAAAAAATAAGAGATAGACTTTAGGTTAGCCCAAACAATTATTTTTTTTAAAAATTTCACTTTAGAAAGAGTTAGTTTAAAATCCTTATAATACAAAAATTTTAAACAATTCTTAAAACTTATAAATTAATTAGGTATATTTTTAAAATTTCCGTAGTTCTCTAACAAATTCGAAATAAGATCAGAAAAGGGAAAAATTAACCCCTTTTTTAAAAAAAATTTTTTTTTCTTGACCAAAGAAAAATTTAGAATTTTTTTTAAAAAAGTAATTGGAAAGGGGGAAAGAGAAGTTAAAAAATATATTCAAGGAAATAGTAGTCTGCTTAATAATTTTAAGTTACTTAACCCAAAAAAGTTTTTTTAAATTGAAAAAAAAAAAAATTAAAAAAAAAATTCTTATTTAAAAATTAAATCTTATCCTAAATTTTTTTTGTTTTTATTACTTGCCCATTAAAAATTGCAAACAATTCAAAAAAATTATAATTTTTTTTAAAGCAATGACTTGTGAGAACAAAAAAAAAAATAAATAGTGTTTAAGTTATCCAAAAAACAAAAAATTTTTCTAAAATTTTTTTCTTTAATGTGGTTAGTTAGAAATCAATTCTAAAAACCTAATAAATGAATAAAGGATACTAAATTAATCTTTTTATCTAAAAAAAATTATTAAAATTTATAAATTTTTTTAAAAAAATTAATTTTTTCTTTTCCGATTATATTTATTAAGAAAATAAAAAAATTGTTTAAAAAAAAAAAATTTCAAAAATACATGAATAAAACCTTTTTCCCTTTTTTACAGAAATTTTTTGGGTTAAAAACAAATTATTCTTTATTTTTCGTCTTATTAAAAATATTTATATCCTTTTTTCTAGACAAGTTACTCAACTGACCACAACTAACCACAATAGGCAAATAATCCACTAAAATTATTATTTTATATTAAATCTATTTCGTGGAAAAAAAAATAAGAGATAGACTTTTGTTAGCCCAAATAATTATTTTTTTAAATTTTACTTTAGACAAGTTAGTTTTAAATGTCCTTACAATAATACAAAATTAGTAAATAATCCTTAAAATTTTTAAATTTTAAATTTAAATCTTTTTTAAAAAATACAATAAGTAATCCCAAAAATTACGAAATAAGATTTTTAAAAAATTACTTTTTTAATAAATTTTTAAATTCCTTGATAAATAAAAATGTTAAATTTTCTTAAAATTATAAATTGAAAGATTTAAAAGTTTAAGATATATTCAAAAGAAATAGTCAGCAACGCAATAATTAAGTTTTTAATCCAAAATTTTGTTTAAATTGAAAAATAATAAATTAATAAAAAAATTTTTTTAAAAAATTAAAGGGTATTAGAATTTAAAGATATATTATGTAATATAAATTTGCTAAACATTTAAGAATTAAATTTAAAAGCTTTATTGTGAGAAAAAAAATAATTAAAAAAAATGTTTAAATTATCCAAAATAAAATCTTATCTAAAAATTTTTACTTTTTATGATGGTTATTGATCATTAAAAATAATAAATGAATAAAGATAATAATTTAAACTTTTTATCAAAAAAGTTTATTAAAAAAAAATAATAATTTATTAAAAAGTAATCTAAATAAACTTTTCTAAAATATTTATTTAAAATAAACAAATTGTTTTAAAAAATAAAAAAAATCAAAAATTACATGATAAAATTTTTTTTCCTTTGTACAGAAATTTTTGGTTAAAATCAAATTATTCTTATTTTTCGTCTTTTAAAAATATTTATAATTTTTAAGAAAAAGACAAACTTTTCTAAAACTAACCAAAATAGGCAAATAATTCACTAAATTAAAATTTTATATTCAAATCTATTTCGTGGAACAAAAAACAATAAAATTACTTTAGGTTTTGCCCAAATAATTATATATTTAATATTTCCTTTTTAGAAGAAGTTAGTTTTAAATATCCTTCAAATACAAAAATTTTTAAACAATTTTAAACTAAAATTAATTAGGTTTATATTTTTTAAAAATTTTCCGTAGGAACTCTAACAAATTACGAAATAGATCAGAACGCAAAATCAATTTTTTTTAATAAATTTTATTTAGACTAAATGAAAATGTTAAATTTTTCTAAAAATAGAATTTGAAAGGGTCATGAGAAGTTAAAAATATATTCAAGGATATATCAATCTTTTGTAATAATTATAAATTACTTAAAAAATGCTTTGAAAGGAAAAAATAATAAATTAAATAAAAAATTACTTATTTAAAATTTAAATCTTATTTTTTTTTTTTTTTTTTTTTTTTTTTTTTTTTTTTTTTTTTTTTTTTTTTTTTTTTTTTTTTTTTTTTTTTTTTTTTTTTTTTTTTTTTTTTTTTTTTTTTTTTTTTTTTTTTTTTTTTTTTTTTTTAAAAATGTTAGAATTTTTTCTAAAAATAGTAATTGGAAAGGGGGCATGAGAAGTTAAAAGATATATTCAAGGAAATAGTCAGTCTCTGCTTAATAATTTTAAGTTACTTAACCCAAAATGGTTTGTTTAAATTGAAAAGAATGATAAATTAAAAAAAATTACTTATTTAAAAAATTAAAGTCTTATCCTAGAATTTTTAGTGTTTTTATTACTTGCCCATATAAAAATTAGCAAACAATTCAAGAAAATTATAATTTTTTAACAGCAAGTGACTTGTGAGAACAAAAAATAATAATAAATAGTGTTTAAGTTATCCAAAATCAAAACATTTTTCTAAAATTGTTTACTTTTAATGATGGTTAGTTAGAAATCAATTCTAAAAACCTAATAAATGAATAAAGGATACTAAATTAATCTTTTCATCTAAAAAAATTGATTAAAATACTTATAATTTTATTAAAAAGAGTCTAATTTTTGCTTTTCCGATAATATTTATTAAGAAAATAAAACAAATTGTTTAAAACAAAAAAAAATTGCAAAAATTACATGATTAAAACCTTTTTTTCCCCTTTTGTACAGAAATTTTTGGTTAAAATCAAATTATTCTTTATTTTTCGTCTTATTAAAAATATTTATATACCTTTTATCTAGACAAGTTACTACAACTGACCACAACTAACCACAATAGGCAAATAATCCACTAAAATTATTATTTTATATTCAAATCTATTTCGTGGGAACAAAAAACAATAAGAGATAGACTTTAGGTTAGCCCAAATCAATTATTTTTAAAAAGTTTCACTTTAGAAGAGAGTTAGTTTCTAAATATCCTTCATAATACAAAAATTATTAAACAATTCTTAAAATCTTATAAATTAATTAGGTATACTTTTTAAAATTTACCGTAGTATCTCTAACAAATTACGAAATAAGATCAGAAAGGCAAAAATTAACTTTTTTAAATAAATTTTAAGTTTTCTTGACCTAAATGAAAAATGTTAGAATTTTTTCTAAAAATAGTAATTGGAAAGGGGGCATGAGAAGTTAAAAGATATATTCAAGGAAATAGTCAGTCTCTGCTTAATAATTTAAGTTACTTAACCCAAAATGCTTTGTTTAAATTGAAAAAAATAATAAATTAAAAAAAATTACTTATTTAAAAATTAAAGTCTTATCCTAGAATTTTTAGTGTTTTTATTACTTGCCATATAAAAATTAGCAAACAATTCAAGAAAATTATAATTTTTTAACAGCAAGTGACTTGTGAGAACAAAAAATAATAATAAATAGTGTTTAAGTTATCCAAAATCAAAACATTTTTCTAAAATTGTTTGCAATTTTTATATGGCAATAAAAAACACTAAAATTTAGGATAAGACTTTAATTTTTAAATAATAATTTTTAAAATTTTTTATTTTTTCAATTTAAACAAAGCATTTTTTTGGGTAAGTAACTTAAAATTATTAAACGAGACTGACTATTTCCTTGAATATATCTTTTAACTTCTCATCCCTTTCAAACATTTTTTGAAAAAAATTTAAATTTTTCATTTAAAGGGCAAAAACTTAAAAAATTTTTAAAAAAGTTAATTTTTGCCTTTTTTTATTCGTAATTTGTTAGAATGCTTGTAAATTTTAAAAGTATACTAATTAATTTATAAGATTTTAAAAATTGTTTAATAATTTTTATTATGGGAAATTTTTTAAACAACTCTTTTAAAAAGGACTTTTAAAAAATAATTGATTTGCTAACAAAGTCTATCTCTTATTTTTTTGTTCCCAAAAAAAAAGGGAACCTTTTTTTGGGGGGGTTTGGAAAATTATAAAATAATAAAATTTTTTTGGAAAAAAAAATTAAATTTTTTTTAATAAATTTTTTTTAAAAAAAAAAATTTTTGGTAAGTTTTTTTTTTTAAAAAATTTTTTTTTTTAATAAAAAGGGAAAAAAGTTTTTTAAATAATTTTAATAGGAAGAAAAATAAAAGAACAATTTTTGATTTTAAAACCAAAAAAAAAAAATTTTTAAAAAGGGAAAAAAGTATTTATTTTATTTTTTTTTAAATTTTTTAAAAATTTTAAGGGGGGATTTTAAAAAAAAAAAATTTTTTTAGATAAAAAAATTAATTTAGTATCCTTTATTTATTTATTAGGTTTTAGAATTGATTTCTAACTAACCATCATTAAAAGTAAACAATTTTAGAAAAATTTTTGATTTTGGATAACTTAAACACTATTTATTATTATTTTTGTTTTCACAAGTCACTTGCTGTTAAAAAATTATAATTTTCTTAATTGTTTGCTAATTTTTATATGGGCAAGTAATAAAAACACTAAAAATTCTGGATAAGACTTTAATTTTTTAAATAAGTAATTTTTTAATTTATTATTTTTTCAATTTAAACAAAGCATTTTTGGGGTTGTAACCAAAATTATTAAGCAGGGACTGACTATTTCCTTGAATATATCCTTTAACTTCTCCCTCCCCTTTTTCCCAAATTTCTATTTTTTTGAAAATTTAACATTTTCATTTAGGTCAAGAAAACAAAAAAAAAAAAGTTAATTTTTGCCTTTCTAAACTTTGTAATTTGTTAGATACTACGGTAAAATTTTAAATATACCTAATTAAATAGAAAGATGTTTAATATTTTTGGATTATGAAAAGGGTATTTGGGCTAATTCTAAAGTGAAACTTTTTTAAAAAATATGGTTCAACTAAAGTCTATCTCTGTTGTTTTTGTTCACGAAAAATTTGGTATAAAATTTAAGTTTTTTGTGGTTGTTGTGGTCGGTGAGAACCCGTCTAGGTAAAAGGTATATAAATATTTTTAATAAGACGAAAATAAGAATATTTGATTTAACAAAATTTTTTTTACAAGGAAAAAAAAAATTTTTTTTCTGAATTTCAAAATTTTTGTTTTAAACATTTTTATTTCTTAATAAATATTATCGGAAAGCAATAGGTCTTTTAATAAAATTAAAGTATTTTAATAATTTTTAGAAAATAATTTTTGTATCCTTTATTCATTTATTAGTTTTAGGGTGATTTCTAATAACCATCATTAAAGTAAAAAATTTTAGAAAAAAAATTTTGATTTTGAAAATAAAATTTTTATTATTATTTTTGTTCTCACAAATCACTTGCTGTTAAAAAATTATAATTTTCTTGAATTGTTTGCTAATTTATATGGGCAAGTAATAAACACTAAAAATTCTAGGATAAGACTTTAATTTTAAATAAGTAATTTTTTAATTTATTTTTTCAATTTAAACAAACATTTTGGGTTAAAAAAAATAAAATTATTAGCGGGGGGACTGACTCCTTGAATATCTTTACTTCTCATGCCCCTCCAATTATATTTTTAGAAAAATCTAACATTTTCATTTAGTCAAAAAGCAAAAAAATTTTTAAAAAGTTAATTTGCCTTTCTGTCTTATTTCTATTTGTAAAAGTACACGGTAAAAAAAAGTATACTAATTATTTATAAGATTTTAAGTGTAATATTTTTGTATTATGAGATATTTAATACTCTCTTCTAAGTGAAACTTTTAAAAAATATGATTTGGTAACCTAAAAAAATATGGGTTTTTTTTTCCCACGAAATAGTTGAATATAAATAATAATTTTAATTTTTTTTGCTATTTGTTGTTTGTCGGGAAAATAACTGTCTGGGTAAAAAGGTATATAAATATTTTTAATAAGACGAAAAAAGAATAATTTGATTTTAAAAAAATTTCTGTACAAAGGAAAAAAGGGTTTTTTTCATGTAATTTTTGCAATTTTTTTGTTTTTTAACAATTGTTTTATTTTCTTAAAAATATAATCGGAAAAACAAAAAATTTGATTCTTTATTATAAGTATTTAATCAATTTTTTTAGATAAAAAAATTAATTTAACTATTCATTTATTAGAATTTTATTTCTAACTAACCATCATTAAAAATAAATTTAGAAAAATATTTTGATTTTTTGGGTAACTTAAACATAATTATTATTTTTGTTCTCAAAATCACTCTGAAATATAATTTTCTTAATTTTTGCTAATTTCTATGAAAAATAATAAAAACACTAAAAATTTAGGATGTTTTTAATTTTAAATAATATTTTTAATTTATTATTTTTTTCATTTAAACAAGCATTTGGGAAAATAACAAATTATTAAGCAGAGACTTTTATTTCCTTGAATATATCTTTCTTCTCATGCCCTTTCCATACTATTTTGAAAAATTCTAACATTTCATTTAAGGGCAAGAAAAAATTAAAAATTAAAAAAAAAAGTTAATTTTTCCTTTCTGTCTTATTTCCAAAATTTTTAGGATCACGGAAAAAAAGTATACCTAATAATTTTAGAAAGGGAAATTTTTAATAATTTTTTATTATGAGATTTAAAACTAACTTTTCTTCTAAAGTGAAACTTTTTAAAAAAAAATTGATTGCTAACCAAAATCTATCTCTTTTTTTTTGTTCCCAGAATAGTTTGATATAAAATTTAAATGGTGTATATTGTGGTTAGTTTGTGGGTAATAGCCCTTTTCTAGATAAAGGTTTATAAATATTTAATAAAACGGAAATAAAGAATATGATTTTAACAAAATTTCTGTACAAGGAAAAAAAGGTTTTAATCATGTAATTTTTTTAATTTTTTGTTTAAACTGAAAATTTTTTTTAAATATTATCG
The DNA here is from genome assembly GCA_019359885.1 of Listronotus oregonensis. NCBI lineage: Eukaryota > Metazoa > Arthropoda > Insecta > Coleoptera > Curculionidae > Listronotus > Listronotus oregonensis. The sequence continues at coordinate 7,489 of JAHBCN010017468.1, forward strand.
GAAAAGCAAAATTAGATTCTTTTTTTTAAAAAAATTATAAATATTTTAATCAATTTTAGATAAAAAGATTAATTTAGTATCCTTATTCATTTTGGGTTTTAGATGTTTCTAACTAACCATCATAAAAGTAACAATTTTAGAAAATGTTTTGATTTTGAATTTAAATTAACAATATTTATTTTTTGTTCTCAAATCACTTTGAAAAAAAATTTTAATTTTCTTGATTTTCTATTTTATATGGGCAAGTAATAAAAAAAACTAAAAATTCCAAAGGGTAAGACAATTTTTTAAAAAAAAAATTTTTTAATTTATTATTTTTTCAACAAGCATTTTGGGTTAGTAACTTAATATTAAACAGGTGACTATTTCCTTGAATATATCTTTTTTAAATCTCATGCCCCCCTTTTCCATACTATTTTAGAAAAAATTCTAACTTTTCATTTAGGGCGAAAAAAAAAAAATAAAAAGTTAATTTTGCCTTTCTGTCTTTCCTAAAATTTAAAAAATAAGCAATAAAAAGTATACCTAATTAAATAAATTTTAGGTGTTTAATAATTTTTATTATGAAGGATATTTGAAACTAACTCTCTTCTAAAGTGAACTTTTAAAAATATGAATGCTAACAAAGTCTATCTCTAAATTTTTTTGTTTCCCCCGAAATAGTTTTAATATAAAAAAAAAATTTAGTGAAATTTTTGCTATTTGGTGGTGTGGTCGGGGGGGAGTAACTGTCTGGGTAAAAGGTATATATTATCGAAAAAAAGAAAATTGTTTTTAAAAAATTTTTGTACAAGGAAAAAAGGGTTTTTTTCATGTAATTTTGCATTTTTTTTTTTTAAACAATTTGTTTATTTTCTTAATAAATATAATCGGGGGGGAAACAAAATTAGATCTATAAAATTATAAGTATTTTAATCAATTTTTAGATAAAAGAAATTAGTATCCTTTTTTTTTCATTTATTAGGTTTTGGAAAAATTTTTCTAACTAACCATCATTAAATACTTGAAAAATATTTTGATTTTGGATAATTTTAAAAACTATTTATTATTATTTTTGTTCTCACTTTGCTGTTAAAAAAATTTTAATTTTCTTGATGTTTGCTAATTATGGACAAGTAAAAAAACACCCAAATTCCAAAGGGTAAGACATTTTTAAATAAGTAATTTTTTAAAATTTTTTATTCTTTTCAATTTAAACAAAGCATTTTTGGGGTTAAATAACTTATAATTATTAAGCAAAAGACTGACTATTTCCTTGAATATATCTTTTAACTTCTCATGCACCCTTTCCAATTACTATTTTTAGAAAAAATTCTAACATTTTTCATTTAAGTCAAGAAAACTTATAAATTTATTAAAAAAAAATTAATTTTTGCCTTTCTGATCTTATTTCGTAATTTGTTAGAGATACTACGGTAAATTTTAAAAAGTATACCTAATTAATTTATAAGATTTTAAGAATTGTTTAATAATTTTTGTATTATGAGGGATATTTAAAACTAACTCTCTTCTAAAGTGAAACTTTTTTAAAAAATAATTGATTTGGGCTAACTAAAGTCTATCTCTTATTGTTTTTTGTTCCCACGAAATAAAGGGTTTTCGAAAAAAAGGCGGATCGGTTTTGACATTCTGGCGGCCACGATGTTTTGCGGCGTTTGTCAAATCAATTGTTTATTATTCAATTACTGATGCCAAATCAACATGGCAAGTTACACGACTGAGCAGCACGTTCAAATGATAAAACTTTATTATCAAAATGAGTGTTCGTTGGTGAAAACAATACGCGCGTTGCGCCCATTTTACGGTAGACACGGTGGCCCTTCAAAGTCGACTTTACAACGTTTGGTGGCCAAATTCGAGACGACCGGTTCGGTAAACAAGCAACCAACATTCATAAGTCAGAGGAACGCCAGATAAGCCCGAAAACATTGCTGCTGTCCGTGAAAGTGTGCATGAAAACCCCAGGCAGACAATTCCTCGCCGTGCACAAGAACTCGGTCTTTCGCAAACTTCCACTTGGCGTATTTTGCATCGAGACTTGGGCCTACACCCGTACAAAATCCAACTGACCCAGGAGCTTAAAATTTATGACCATAGGCAACGCCGTTTGTTTGCTGAATGGGCCTCGGAACGTTTGGAAGAGGACCCCTATTTTGGCCGAAAAATCATCTTTAGCGACGAAGCGCATTTTTGGATGAACGGCTATGTCAACAAACAAAATTGCCGTATATGGGACGAAGCTAACCCACACGAGGTTTACCAGGTGGCAATGCATCCACAAAAAGTTACTGTATGGTGCGGATTTTGGGCCGGCGGCTTTATTGGTCCGTACTTCTTTCAAAACGACGTTGGTGAGGCCATTTCAGTCAACGGCGAGCGCTACAGAGCAATGTTAACCAATTTTCTTTGGCCCCACTTAAACGATATGGACGTCGACAACATGTGGTTCCAACAGGACAGCGCTAAGTGCCATACAGCAAACGAAACATTGGGTATTTTGTCTGAACGATTTGGAGGTCGAGTAATCTCTCGAAGAGGTGACGTGAATTGGCCACCGAGGTCGTGCGATTTGACCCCGTTAGACTTTTTGTTGTGTGGGTTTCTGAAGTCGCAGGTCTACGCCAATAGACCGGAATCGACTAAAGCACTAAAAGACAACATAACTCATGCTATCACGCAAATTTAGCCGGATCTATGCGGCAGAGTCATAGAAAATTGGTCTTCTCGGATCCGTGCCACCGTTCGAAGCCGCGGCGGACATTTGAATGATGTTATATTCCATACATAATAGCATAAATGGACCTTTCAAATAAGTAAAGATTTTTGTTAAAACCTTACGCACAGCTTGTTTTATTCCATTTCAACATCAACCCGCCCTTATTGGAAAACCCTTTAGATTTGAATATAAAATAATAATTTTAGTGGATTATTTGCCTATTGTGGTTAGTTGTGGTCAGTTGTAGTAACTTGTCTAGATAAAAAGGTATATAAATATTTTTAATAAGACGAAAAATAAAGAATAATTTGATTTTAACCAAAAATTTCTGTACAAAAGGGGAAAAAAGGTTTTATTCATGTAATTTTTGCATTTTTTTTGTTTTAAACAATTTGTTTTATTTTCTTAATAAATATTATCGGAAAAGCAAAAATTAGTTTCTTTTTAATAAAATTATAAGTATTTTAATCAATTTTTTTAGATAAAAAGATTAATTTAGATAAAAAGATTAATTTATTCATTTATTAGGTTTTTAGAATTGATTTCTAACTAACCATCATTAAAAGTAAACAATTTTAGAAAAATATTTTGATTTTGGATAACTTAAACACTATTTATTATTATTTTTTGTTCTCACAAGTCACTTGCTGTTAAAAAATTATAATTTTCTTGAATTGTTTGCTAATTTTTATATGGGCAAGAAATAAAAACACTAAAAATTCTAGGATAAGACTTTAATTTTTTAAATAAGTAATTTTTTTTTTATTTATTATTTTTTTCAATTTAAACAAAGCATTTTAAAATTATTAAGCAGAGACTGACTATTTCTTGAATATATCTTTTAACTTCTCATGCCCCCTTTCCAATTACTATTTTTAGAAAAAAATTCTAACATTTTTCATTTAGGTCAAGAAAACTTAAAAATTTATTAAAAAAAGTTAATTTTAGCCTTTCTGATCTTATTTCGTAATTTGTTAGAGATACCACGGTAAATTTTATAAAGTATACCTAATTAATTTATAAGATTTTAAGAATTGTTTAATAATTTGTGTATTATGAAGGATATTTAAAACTAACTCTCTTCTAAAGTGAAACTTTTTAAAAAATAATTGATTTGGGCTAACCTAAAGTCTATCTCTTATTGTTTTTGTTCCCACGAAATAGATTTGAATATAAAATAATAATTTTAGTGGATTATTTGCCTATTGTGGTTAGTTGTGGTCAGTTGTAGTAACTTGTCTAGATAAAAAGGTTTATAAATATTTTTAATAAGACGGAAAATAAAGAATAATTTGATTTTAACCAAAAATTTCTGTACAAAGGGGAAAAAAAAGGTTTTATCATGTAATTTTTGCAATTTTTTTTTGTTTTAAACAATTTGTTTTATTTTCTTTATAAATATTATCGGAAAAGCAAAAATTAGATTCTTTTTAATAAAATTATAAGTATTTTAATCAATTTTTTTAGATAAAAAGATTAATTTAGTATCCTTTATTCATTTATTAGGTTTTTAGAATTGATTTCTAACTAACCATCATAAAAAGTAAACAATTTTAGAAAAATGTTTTGATTTTGGATAACTTAAACATTATTTATTATTATTTTTTGTTCTCACAAGTCACTTGCTGTTAAAAATTATAATTTTCTTGAATTGTTTGCTAATTTTTATATGGGCAAGTAATAAAAACACTAAAAATTCTAGGATAAGACTTTAATTTTTAAATAAGTAATTTTTTTTTAATTTATTATTTTTTTCAATTTAAACAAAGCATTTTGGGTTAAATAACTTAAAATTATTAAGCAGAGACTGACTATTTCCTTGAATATTCTTTTAACTTCTCATGCCCCCTTTCCAATTACTATTTTTAGAAAAAATCTAACATTTTTCATTTAGGTCAAGAAAACTTAAAAAAATTTTTAAAAAAGTTAATTTTTGCCTTTCTGATCTTATTTCGTAATTTGTAAGAGATACTACGGTAAATTTTAAAAGTATACCTAATTAATTTATAAGATTTTAAGAATTGTTTAATAATTTTTGTATTATGAAGGATATTTGAAACTAACTCTCTTCTAAAGTGAAACTTTTTTTAAAAAATAATTGATTTGGGCTAACCTAAAGTCTATCTCTAATTGTTTTTGTTCCCACGAAATAGATTTGAATATAAAATAATAATTTTAGTGGATTATTTGCCTATTGTGGTTAGTTGTGGTCAGTTGTAGTAACTTGTCTAGATAAAAAGGTATATAAATATTTTTAATAAGACGAAAAATAAAGAATAATTTGATTTTAAAAAAATTTCTGTACAAAAGGGAAAAAAAGGTTTTATTCATGTAATTTTTGCAATTTTTTTTTGTTTTAAACAATATGTTTTATTTTCTTAATAAATATAATCGGAAAAGCAAAAATTAGATTCTTTTTTAATAAAATTATAAGTATGTTAATCAATTTTTTAGATAAAAAGATTAATTTAGTATCCTTTATTCATTTATTAGGTTTTTAGAATTGATTTCTAACTAACCATCATTAAAAGTAAACAATTTTAGAAAAATATTTTGATTTTGGATAACTTAAACACTATTTATTATTATTTTTTGTTCTCACAAGTCACTTGCTGTTAAAAAATTATAATTTTCTTGAATTGTTTGCTAATTTTTATATGGACAAGTAATAAAAACACTAAAAATTCTAGGATAAGACTTTAATTTTTTAAATAAGTAATTTTTTTTTTTTAATTTATTATTTTTTTCAATTTAAACAAAGCATTTTGGGTTAAGTAACTTAAAATTATTAAGCAGAGACTGACTATTTCCTTGAATATATCTTTTAACTTCTCATGCCCCCTTTCCAATTACTATTTTTAGAAAAAAATTCTAACATTTTTCATTTAGGTCAAGAAAACTTAAAAATTAAAAAAAAAAAAGTTAATTTTTGCCTTTCTGATCTTATTTCGTAATTTGTTAGAGATACTACGGTAAATTTTAAAAAGTATACCTAATTAATTTATAAGATTTTAAGAATTGTTTAATAATTTTTGTATTATGAAGGATATTTAAAACTAACTCTCTTCTAAAGTGAAACTTTTTTAAAAAATAATTGATTTGGGCTAACCTAAAGTCTATCTCTTATTGTTTTTTGTTCCCACGAAATAGATTTGAATATAAAATAATAATTTTAGTGGATTATTTGCCTATTGTGGTTAGTTGTGGTCAGTTGTAGTAACTTGTCTAGATAAAAAGGTTTATAAATATTTTTAATAAGACGAAAAATAAAGAATAATTTGATTTTAACCAAAAATTTCTGTACAAAAGGGGAAAAAAAGGTTTTAATCATGTAATTTTTGCAATTTTTTTTTTGTTTTAAACAATTTGTTTTATTTTCTTAATAAATATTATCGGAAAAGCAAAAATTAGATTCTTTTTAATAAAATTATAAGTATTTTAATCAATTTTTTTAGATAAAAAGATTAATTTAGTATCCTTTATTCATTTATTAGGTTTTTAGAATTGATTTCTAACTAACCATCATTAAAAGTAAACAATTTTAGAAAAATGTTTTGATTTTGGATAACTTAAACACTATTTATTATTATTTTTTTGTTCTCACAAGTCACTTGCTGTTAAAAAATTATAATTTTCTTGAATTGTTTGCTAATTTTTATATGGGCAAGTAATAAAAACACTAAAAATTCTAGGATAAGACTTTAATTTTTTAAATAAGTAATTTTTTTTTAATTTATTATTTTTTTCAATTTAAACAAAGCATTTTGGGTTAAGTAACTTAAAATTATTAAGCAGAGACTGACTATTTCCTTGAATATATCTTTTAACTTCTCATGCCCCCTTTCCAATTACTATTTTTAGAAAAAAATTCTAACATTTTTCATTTAGGTCAAGAAAACTTAAAAAATTTTTAAAAAAAGTTAATTTTTGCCTTTCTGATCTTATTTCGTAATTTGTTAGAGATACTACGGTAAATTTTAAAAAGTATACCTAATTAATTTATAAGATTTTAAGAATTGTTTAATAATTTTTGTATTATGAAGGATATTTGAAACTAACTCTCTTCTAAAGTGAAACTTTTTTAAAAAATAATTGATTTGGGCTAACCTAAAGTCTATCTCTAATTGTTTTTTGTTCCCACGAAATAGATTTGAATATAAAATAATAATTTTAGTGGATTATTTGCCTATTGTGGTTAGTTGTGGTCAGTTGTAGTAACTTGTCTAGATAAAAAGGTATATAAATATTTTTAATAAGACGAAAAATAAAGAATAATTTGATTTTAACCAAAAATTTCTGTACAAAAGGGAAAAAAAGGTTTTATTCATGTAATTTTTGCAATTTTTTTTTTGTTTTAAACAATTTGTTTTATTTTCTTAATAAATATAATCGGAAAAGCAAAAATTAGATTCTTTTAATAAAATTATAAGTATTTTAATCAATTTTTTAGATAAAAAGATTAATATTTGTATCCTTTATTCATTTATTAGGTTTTTAGAATTGATTTCTAACTAACCATCATTAAAAGTAAACAATTTTAGAAAAATATTTTGATTTTGGATAACTTTTAAAAACTATTTATTATTATTTTTTGTTCTCACAAGTCACTTGCTGTTAAAAAATTATAATTTTCTTGAATTGTTTGCTAATTTTTATATGGACAAGTAATAAAAACACTAAAAATTCTAGGATAAGACTTTAATTTTTTAAATAAGTAATTTTTATTAATTTATTATTCTTTTCAATTTAAACAAAGCATTTTGGGTTAAGTAACTTAAAATTATTAAGCAGAGACTGACTATTTCCTTGAATATATCTTTTAACTTCTCATGCCCCTTTCCAATTACTATTTTTAGAAAAAATTCTAACATTTTTTATTTAGGTCAAGAAAACTTAAAATTAAAAAAAAAAAAGTTAATTTTTGCCTTTCTGATCTTATTTCGTAATTTGTTAGAGATACTACGGTAAATTTTAAAAAATATACCTAATTAATTTATAAGATTTTAAGAATTGTTTAATAATTTTTGTATTATGAAGGATATTTGAAACTAACTCTCTTCTAAAGTGAAACTTTTATAAAAAATAATTGATTTGGGCTAACCTAAAGTCTATCTCTTATTGATTTTTGTTCCCACAAAATAGATTTGAATATAAAATAATAATTTTAGTGGATTATTTGCCTATTGTGGTTAGTTGTGGTCAGTTGTAGTAACTTGTCTAGATAAAAAAGGGATATAAATATTTTTTAAAAAGACGAAAAATAAAGAATAATTTGATTTTAACCAAAAAAATTTTTGTACAAAATGGGAAAAAAAAGGTTTTAATCATGTAATTTTTGCAATTTTTTTTTTTTTTTAAACAATTTGTTTTTTTTTCTTAATAAATATTATCGGAAAAGCAAAAATTAGATTCTTTTTAATAAAATTATAATATTTTTAAAATTTTTTTTGATAAAAAATTAATTTAGTATCCCTTTTTTTATTTATTAGGTTTTAGAATTGATTTCTAACTAACCATCATTAAAAGTAAACAATTTTAGAAAAATTTTTGATTTTGGATAATTTTTAAAACTATTTATTATTATTTTTTTTTCTCACAAGTCACTTGCTGTTAAAAAATTATAATTTTCTTGAAATGTTTGCTAATTTTTATATGGGCAAGTAATAAAAACACTAAAAAATTTTAGGATAAGACTTTAATTTTTTTAAAAAAGTAATTTTTTTTTTTAATTTATTATTTTTTTTGATTTAAACAAAGCATTTTGGGTTAAGTAACTTAAAATTATTAAGCGAGACTGACTATTTCCTTGAATATATCTTTTAACTTCTCATGCCCCCTTTCCCAAATTTCTATTTTTTGAAAAAAATTCTAACATTTTTCATTTAGGTCAAAAAAACTTAAAAATTAAAAAAAAAAAAAAATTAATTTTTTTTCTGATCTTATTTCGTAATTTGTTAGAGATACTACGGTAAATTTTAAAAGTATACCTAATTAATTTATAAGATTTTAAAATTGTTTAATAAATTTTTTTATTATGAAGGATATTTGAAACCTCTCTTCTAAATAAACTTTTTTAAAAAATAATTGATTTGGGCTAACCTAAAGTCTATCTCTTATTTTTTTGTTCCCACGAAATAGATTTGAATATAAAATAATAATTTTAGTGGATTATTTGCCTATTGTGGTTTGTTGTGGTCAGTTGTGCTTGTCTAGTAAAAAAGGGTTTAAATATTTTTAATAAGACGAAAAAAAAAAATAATTTGATTTTAACCAAAAATTTCTGTAAAAAAGGGAAAAAAAAAAGGGTTTTTTCATGTAATTTTTGCAATTTTTTTTTTTTTTTTAAAAAATTTGTTTTATTTTCTTAATAAATATTATCGGAAAAGCAAAAAAATTGATTCTTTTTAATAAAATTTAAGTATTTTAATCAATTTTTTAGATAAAAAAAAATTAATTATATCCTTTTTCATTTATTAGGTTTTAGAATTGATTTCTAACTAACCCTCATTAAAAATAAACAATTTTAGAAAAATATTTTGATTTTGGAAAAAAACACTATTTATTATTAATTTTGTTTCACAAGTCATTGCTGTTAAAAAAATTTTAATTTTCTTGAATTGTTTGCTAATTTTTATATGGACAAGTAATAAAAACACTAAAAATTCTAGGATAAGACTTTAATTTTTTTTAAAAAGTAATTTTTTTTAATTTATTATTCTTTTCAATTTAAACAAAGCATTTTGGGTTAAGTAACTATAATTATTAAGCAGAGACTGACTATTTCCCCTTAATATATCTTTTAACTTCTCGCACCCTTTCCAATTATATTTTTTTGAAAAAAATTCTAACATTTTTCATTTAGGTCAAGAAAACTTAAAAATTTATTAAAAAAAAAAATTTAAATTTTTCCTTTCTGATCTTTTTCGTAATTTGTTAGAATTACGGTAAATTTAAAAAAAATACCTAATTAATTTATAAAATTTTAAAATTGTTTAATAATTTTTTTTTTATGGAGGATATTTAAAATAACTCTCTTCTAAAAAGAAACTTTTTAAAAAATAATTGATTTGGCTAACCTAAAGTCTATCTCTTATTGTTTTTTTTTTCCCCCGAAATAGATTTGAATATAAAATAATAATTTTAGTGGATTATTTGCCTATTGTGGTTAGTTGTGGCAGTTGTAGAAAAATTTTCTAGATAAAAAGGTTTTAAATATTTTTAAAAGACGAAAATAAAAATAATTTGATTTAACCAAAAATTTTGTAAAAAAGGGAAAAAAAAAAATTTTTTTTTGTAATTTTTCAATTTTTTTTTTTTTTTTTTTAAAAAATTTGTTTTATTTCCCCTTTAAAAAATAAACGGAAAAGCAAAAAATTAGATTCTTTTTAATAAAATTATAAGTATTTTAATAATTTTTTAGATAAAAAGATTAATTTAGTATCCTTTATTCATTTATTAGGTTTTAGAATTGATTTCTAACTAACCATCATTAAAAGTAAACAATTTTAGAAAAATATTTTGATTTTGGATAATTTTAAAAACTATTTATTATTATTTTTTTTTCTCACAAGTCACTTGCTGTTAAAAAATTATAATTTTCTTGAATTGTTTGCTAATTTTTATATGGACAAGTAATAAAAACACTAAAAATTCTAGGATAAGACTTTAATTTTTTAAATAAGTAATTTTTTTAATTTATTATTTTTTTCAATTTAAACAAAGCATTTTGGGTTAAGTAACTTAAAATTATTAAGCAGAGACTACTATTTCCTTGAATATATCTTTTAACCTCCATGCCCCTTTCCAATTACTATTTTTGAAAAAAATTCTAACATTTTTTTATTTAGGTCAAGAAAACTAAAAATTTTAAAAAAAAAAGTTAATTTTTTCCTTTCTGATCTTATTTCGTAATTTGGAGATACTACGGTAAATTTTAAAAAGTATACCTAATTAATTTATAAGATTTTAAGAATTGTTTAATAATTTTTGTATTATG
>JAHBCN010017469.1:0-18409 GCA_019359885.1 Listronotus oregonensis
TTTACAAACCCCAATTTGAGCTTTAAAAAAAGAACTATTTGTGATGTGATGTGAAATAAAACAGTAAAAAAAAAAAAATGCTACAAAAAATTTAAAAAAATTCCAAAAGAAAACAAAAAGATTTCCCCAGCGCAGGAAAAAGTAAAAAATGACAAAAAACTTTTTCATTAAAATAGGGGCTAGTTATGAAAGAAAAGAAAAAAAAAAAAAATTCCCTTGGTGCAAAAAGTGTAGTCAATGGAAAACGCTAAAAGATTTGACATCGGGGGGCCCCCTTTTCCCCTTTTTTGGACGTCCAGTAATCTATCTTTTTAAACCAAATTTAATAACTTATGTTTATTGATACCAAAACCTCTCTTTTTTTTTTTAAAAAAAAAGGAAAAATTATCAACAGATTTTGACGGGTCTCTTCTCTCAAGAATCGGATAGTATTTGTTTTTAAAATAGGGATATTGGTTTTTAAAAAATAATTAATTATCCCCCAGCCAAAATTTTTTTTTACCCATTCTTTTTAATATTTTTTTTTTTGTAACGTCATATCAAAAGGTTTTTTTTCCCCGTTTTTTTTCAACCATGGTAAATTTTAAATTTTTTTCTGGGCGTTAAAACAGTTAAGAAAAAAATAAATTTTTTTGGGCCTGCTGTAAGGCAAAAACCCCCCTATCTAAAAAAAAAGGGGAAAGGAAAATCCATTTCCCCAATTAATTTTTTTTGGGCCCCCCAATACCATCTAAGCAAGACCCCAGATATAGGGGCCCATTCCCCCTTCTCTACTTTTTTTTAAAAATTTTTTGGGGCATAAAATTTTGTTTTAAAAAGTTAATTCAATAGTTTTAAAAAAATGTATCCATTGGTATGTCTGTGTAATTTTCAATTTTTTTCCACATTCCCTTTTTTTCAAGAGCAATTAACCTGGTATTTTTTTTAAAAAACCAAATCGAGAATAAAGAATGTTTTTTTGACAATTTAGGGTTTGTTTTTTAAAATTTTTTTAATATAGTTTTAAATTCCGGGAAAAAATTTTTCCCCGTGGAAAAATATTTTAAAAATACTTTAAACTCGGATTTTTAAAAAAATTCCCCGTTTTTTGTTGATTATTTTTACCAAATTTTCTTATATGGGTTTTATAATTAAATCGCAAAACCTGTTTCACTGTGACCAAACATTCCGGAAAACAATTTAAAAAAGTAACAAAAAATTTTTAAAAATTTTTTTTTTTAATTTAAACCTATTTATTATAATTTAAATTTTGGGGCCAGTTTAAATTTTTAATTGGGGAATTTTAATTTCATGTCTGCAAAATTTTACGCCACTGGGCCCCTTTACCCATCGCCTTTTTTTTTTTGGTCTGCATCCATGACATCCATATTATCCGCTTCGTATGCTGGAACCAATACCAACGACCGTTCTCGTTCTTCAGACTAAAATAAAACCATAAAATTAGAAGATAAAGAACAGCTCATAATACAGGAAAATTTTTTTTTCTGGTATGCATAAATTGCTAAATTTTATTATGTTCTGCGGGCCCCTTTTCTTACCAAAAAAACCAAAAAAATTTTTTAAAAATGAATAATTTTTAAAAATACCATTGTGTCTATCAAGGTGCAAATTGCGTTTGTTGTTTTAAAAAATTTTTTTGCAAACTCTATACAATCCAATAAAAACAACGCTTAAAAAATTAAAGAAATTACGTAAAAGGGGATGGCAAAAAAGGGCAAACAAATAAAAAAAAATTGTGTCCACGAATGTAACCAACCAAAAAAACATTATCTCCGATTGTCCGCCAGTAGACACCCCCTTCGCATGGAAGCAGGAAAATATGTTTACATTCAAAACTTTAAAGTTAAGGTTAACCTAAGTACCCGGTGCAAACCGCCGTAAGTAGAATTTTTCTTAATTTAAAAGAGGTCATCGTAATTCGTTTTGTTCATTATCTTTTAAATACTAACATTGTCTTTAAAATTTATAATAAGCTAGAAAAAGGGGTTTTTCCTTTTTTAATTAAAAAAATGAAAAAGGGAAAAAGCATATTAAAAAGTTTTCTAAAATTTTAAAAAAATTTTTTTATGATGTACCCCGGGAAAATGAACAATGATGGTTTCAAAAACTAAATCTTGAACTTTTTTCAATTAAAATACCGGGGTGGGGGGGGTGCGGTTTCGTTGGTGGGTCGGCTGCGATTGAGTCGCAACAGCGACTGCGACACAGTCCCCACTGGGTTTTTAAATTTATGCAAAACTTTTGGGGTTTACGCCCCAGTCCCAAAAAATTTTTTATATATATATATATATATATATATATATATATATATATATATATATATATATATATATATATATATTATTAAGCTTGACTACTTTTTTCAGGGGTTAAAAGGCTGTATTCGGGAAAGTCGATCCCAAAAACTTTCAAAAAATATTTTTGGGTTTTTACAACTATTCGGGTTTCACAAATCTTCTTTTCTTCCAGTGGGTTTTTTTTAAAAAAAATTTTGTTTTTGAAATTGTATGAGATGTTGTTTAGACCATGCGTGTTCGGCAACCCCCGACTACGACTTTTCACCTCTTGTATCTTTATGTGTCCATTAACTCTTTTTAAATTTTTTTTCCCCAATTTTTACCCCCCCAAACACAGGGAAGGCCCCCTTGGGTTTTTTAAAAATTTTTCCGGGCTTTTAGTAAAATACTTCAGAGTGGTTTGGGATTTAAATTCTTTTTAAAAATTATACTTATTCCCCTTTTAAATTTTTTCCACAGATCATTTAATACCGGGGTTTTTTCATAAATACTTGATCCTGTGGAGTATTGTTCAAAAGCCCCCTTTTTTTTTGATTTTGTCGTTGTCTTTTAATCAGTTTCATTTTAAATTTTTAATTAAATTCCCCACTTATACAAGTTTTTTTATTTTTGAAGGGGTTCCCCTTCTGTTACATAAGGTCACTAAGTGGTTATATAGAGTAGTTTTGACCTTGTTTCTTCCCCTTAGAGTCATTAGAATTCGGGTTTTAAAAATTGCCAGTTTGGGGAATTTTTTTCTATACCGAGGTTTGTTTTATGTCCATTATTTTGTTTGACTAAAACGAAAAAAAAGGGAAAAAAAATTATTTTTGTTCCTTCTCTATTGTGAATTTGACACAAGGACGAAAGCAAGACACAAGGTCGAAGGCAATTAGATGTTTTAACAAACCTTTAAAATTTTTTTTGTTCGTTACCGGGCCCCCAACCCAAAAAATTTTTCGTCAACATAGCTTAGAAAAAATTTTTTGGGTTTTAAATTTGTGCAGTTTTAATTAATGTTCTCAAACCAGCGGCGGCCTTGGGGGGGGCGAACAGGGCAATCGCCCGGAGCCTCGCGCAACAACCCAAGCAAGTTTAAAATATATATATATATATATATATATATATATATATATATATATATATATATATATATATATATATATATATATATATATATTTTAAATATATTTTTTTAATTTTTTTTTAAAGGAACTCGGGAGTCGGGACATAATGTTTCCCCTTATCCTCGGGGAATCCCCGTGTTTCATTTCGTTTGTTAACTCTTGTCACCTTGGAATTATTTTGAACCCCCAAAAAAAATTTTTCTTGGGAAAATAATTATCTTGTAACAAGGGGGGAAATAGCCGTGGAAATGATTTTGGGGGCAGTTCAAAGAATTTGAAGACGGTTAAAAAAAAAAGGCATTTTGATTATAAGGGGAAAAAAATAAAGCTCATGAATTGAATGCAAAAGAAAATTTTCAAAATGAACTATTTTTATGTCATTGTCGACAATGTGCACGCTCTCCCCCCCTTGGTTTTTAAGGCATTTAAATTCAGAGTATTTTTAAGGTTTTATGTATAAATATAAGTTAAGAAATTAGTGAAAAAATTTTTTAAAAATGCCCCCGTTTTAAGTATCTATGACAGTAGGAGAATCATGTGATTTGAGGAAAACATAATTTGGAAGAACTGAATATGTTCCCCCTTTAGAAAATAATGACATTATCTCGATGCTGAAATAGATAAAAAAAAAAATAACTGAAGTTTACCCCCCCATCAAAAAAAGTCCTGAAAATTTTGCCACCAAAATTTTTACTTTTTCGTTTTTCTAAAAGGGGGTTTTCGAGACTTAAAATTATTTAAAAATATTTGGGGAAATTTGATGCCAAAAATCGGCTTTCAAACTTGCTATTATTTTTCGACGTAGCTCATTCATAAGATTCTTGGGGTTTTTTAAAAAATTTTTAGTCTTGGGAAAAAACCACAAACAACATTTTTAAAATTTTTACCCCTTTATTTGTTAATTTTGTAAATTTTTTTAATGTAAAACATTTTAAAACACAAACTTCATTTATTGTATAATTTTTAAATTTCTCGTCAAAAAGGGCCTCGCAAAGACCTCCCGCCCGGAGCCTGAAAAAGGTAAGGCCGCCTCTGTTTAAACCATTGCTTTGGGGGTTTTTTATTTCTGGAAACCCCCATAGTAATCTTTTACTTGAAAGTAGGAACTACGCAGGAACAGCCCCAAAAACCCCCATCACTCTATCTAGCGGTATGGTAATGCTTTCCCCATTAATTTCTTTTTTAAAAAGACTCGTATAAATTTACGACTCTTCCACTGGCAAATTTGTATATAAACTTGTTACATTAAAACTTAATTATTGAACCACTAGAAGTACGTAACGGTCTTTTTTTTTAAAAAAATAGTTATATTGTCGACATTCTTAAAACGGTAGAAATAGGAAAAAATTTTTTTGGTTTTTTTTTTTCTATAAAAAAAAATTTTTTGGAAAAATATTAATATTATCAACTACAGATAATATTAAAAAAAACCACGAAAAAAATTTGTAACCTTCCCAAAAAAAACATTATTTTTCCCAGTTCCCGGGGAACTGGTTTCGTCCTAACGGGAAGTCCGATCCACATTTTCAACATAATCGGCTTGAGTGGCATTAAGAGAACTAAGAAGTCTAAAAAAAAATTTTAGGAAAATTTTTGTGTCTGATTAGCACCCCCCTTAAAAAAAAATTTTAAATTTTTTTAAATGTTTTTAAAAAACAAAAAACCCCAAATTATCCCCCATGCAGGTAACCCCTTTAAAAAGTTTTTCAGGGGAATTTTTTAATTTTTTTAAACAAACATAATTCGACATTTAACTCTCGTCTTTCGAAAAGTGCATTTACAAAAAAATTTTTTTTTTGACAGCAAAAAAAAATTTTATTTGAAACAAATACCGATCAGTTTTCAAAGGGGATTGACCTGAACTTTTCCCAAAAAGTTTAGGGGTTTGGGGGCTAAGGAATTAATAAAGAAAAGATCCGATTTTAGCCGCAGTAGGAGAACAAAATCAAGAGTAAATTTTTTAAAGTTTTTTTAATAAAACTTTTGGGTTTACGCCCCACGTACAGGGTCTTTGATTATATTTTTTGTGGTTTTTTTATTTTTTTTGGGCAAAAAAAGTTTCATACAAAAGTTGTGGTTTTTCAATAATTTTCAATTTATCAGTAAAAAAAAAACGCAATAAAAAAATGGAAAAATATAGGCAACTTCAACTTTTTAAAAAGGGGAAAAATTTTATTATGCGCTAAAACACATTGATGATATTTGGATAAACCATTTTTTTGATATTTTTTAAATAAAATATAAAAAAAATTAAAAAAAAAAAAAAAAAAAACATATTATATCAAGGGGAAAAAATGAAAACAATAAAAAATTTTGTAATAAATTTGACGTATTGATATTTTAAAAAGTTGAACTTTTTTATTTTAACTATTAAAAAGGTTGGTTTTTCTTTTTTTTGGGGGATTCAGAAGAACAAAAAAATCTATTATGCGTCCTTTTTAGGTAACAATCATAATGTGACGACAGGCAAAGGGTATTACTTATTATATCCCTTTTTAAAACGGGGCCACCCCCTAGATACTATTAAATACATAGTAAGAAAGTTTATTGAACGAAAAAAAATTTAAAAAAAAAAAAAAACTGCAGCACACAATGAAAAAAAAAAAATTTTGGATATTTTTTTTTTGGGGTTTATTATATTTTTCCCTTTTGGGGCTTGCACTAACGACTTTTAAATAATTTTAAAAAAACCTGAAATATCAATCTCGGATGGGGGATAAAAAATTAATAGAACAGATCATAAAATTTAAAAAACCCTTTAAAAAAATTTAAAAATTTTACCCTTTTTAAAAATTTTGTCCCCAAAACCCTTTTAAAAAAAACCCCCCAGGACCACCAACTATGCTTTGGGGAAAAAACTTTTTTTTCCGGGGGTCCAAAGTTTTTAAAAAAAAATTTTTTTTAAGGCAAGTCTTTCTTCGCTTTGAGGAATGTTTAATCCCAAAAAAAAAATTGGGGTCCAGAGAAAACCCTCCCAAAATTTTTAAAGAAATAAAAATTCCCCTTTTTGTTTTATGGTTTTTTCCAATATGAAATTTTTTGGTTTTTTAAAAAATTTAACCAAAATACCAAAAAAATTGGTTACCAAATATTATCAATAAAATAGATTTTTTATAAAAAAAAAGATTTTTGATCCAAATTTTAATTCAGGGTGTTTCTTTAAAAAAAAGTTGAAGTTGCCTATATTTTTCCATTTTTTTTTTGGCGTTTTTTTTTTTACTGATAATTTCAAAAAAATAAAAAAAAACCTAATTTTATATTTTTTTTTCTTTTTTTAAAAATCCCCAAAAAGACGAAATTTTTAAAATCAAACCCCCTTGTACTTTTGGGGGCCCAAAATATTACTACAGGGAGTTATTTTAAAAAATTCCCCAAAAGTCTTTAGTTTACAACATGATATTAACTGGCCACAACTGGTTATAAAAAAAAAACAAAAAATATTTGGCTGCAAAAAAATCTTTTAACTAATTTTTTTTTAAAAAAAAATAGTTAAAATATATTCCCCCAAAAAAACAAAAACTTACTTTACTTCACATATGAATATGTTACCAACTTAAAACTATAGCACACACTGATTCTCCTATAGAGTGTCTTGGAAAGGAGAAACCCTAGTGACAATTCTTTTCATAGCAGGACGGACCTTTTTTTGATCGAATAGCCGACAACATTGCTGTGTTTTTTCTTAAACCTTTTAATTTCCTTGGTTTATTACTCACGTCTAGCGACACCCCCGCTTTCGAGCTTCTTGACAGTGTTGACACGTGAAACATGCTTTATTATACAGGGACGACTAGGGCTTTTGAATTTGTCTAAATTATCCCTACACAGGAGTTATTAACAAAATTTTAAAAATTTTTGATAAGGAAGTTATAATTTTTTTAAAAAGTGTAATTATATATTCCCCGGATTTTTTTAATACGTTGTTAAAAATCTGTGTGTCAATATGTCAAGAAGCTCTCCAGTGGGGGTGTCGCTAGACGCGAGTTGGTTTATTTTAATTTTTTATTTATTTAGGACGAGTATGCTATAACAATATCTTACCAGCATAACAACTATGCTTACTTTAATATTTCTTTTAAAACACATCCACCTGTTTCTCCAGCCGTATAATTTAGCCCCAATGGATTCCATAAACCTTCGTCACTTTCCATAACAAAAATAAAATTTTCCAGATCCTTTTTATGTGCGGCATCGTAATCGTTTACACCACAAAACATTTCTTTATAGTAAATAATAAGGAACCAAAAAAATTAGATAAATATATTTTAAATTCTTGATCTAAGTATTTTTACGTAAGTTGCTCCGAAAATTTCTACAAAATATAAGTAATACAACCTATTTGTGGGAAACAATAGCTTTATTATTTTACAAAATATTATTCCTTTAACTTAACACATTTATTTATTCGATAAAACCAATTAGTAAAACATGAATGCCACGGTTCCTCGTTCACTTCGGAAACAATGTTTTTAAACGCAGAAACAGCTTTATTTGGATTTAAAATATACTGACCACTCATTTTATCTTTAAGCTTTGGAAACAAAAAGAAGTCACATGGTGATAGGTCGGAGCTTAAGGTCGATGGTCCAATAATTTTAAATTAGACTGCTCTAAAAATCGATTCGTTTGCAGCGTCCTAAGGAACGAAACATTGTCGTGGTGCAAAACTATGTTGCTTCTTGGACGCACTAATCGAACTTTTTTTAGAACTTGAGGCAAAACAACTGTAGTGTAGAAAAGAGGATTTACTGTACGTTGATCTTCCAATAACACCGTTATGATTGGTTCCCTTTGTCCAAAAACACGCTTCATCTTTTTTCAACACTGCGGGACTGTCTAACAACTGGATTGGGGTCAGTTGAAAACATCCACTGAGCTGACTGGCCTTTTGATTCCAATTCCCAAAGTACTCCGAATAATTTAATATGTTACACAATTTTCTTTTTCTATTATTTTTCGAACAGTAGCTATGTTTCCTTCAGTGGACAGCAGAAATTGGCCGCCACTCACGCAATTCGTCACCCAAATAAAAGCGTTGAAACTTAGGCTCGGTGTACACGGACGTGAAATGCAGTTGCGCGCGCTCGGCGTGTTTTGCCGTCCGTTTTAAAAATACATAGTATTAAATTGAGTAATGCACACGATTCGACGCCCGACGGCACGTAAACCAAACGCTGGTTTCTCTACCACGTCGACTTCAAAATAACGTTCGGCGGTTCAACGTGCTTCTAGTATATGCGAATAGTTGAGCGATGCACCGGAAGACTCGCGCTGAGTTTTTGAAAACCTACTATGGCGGAAGATTTTCCTGACACGGAGTTACTTATTGAAGAGGGCGGAAGCGAGAAATTTGGGATGTTTCTTCTGAACTTTAGACAAAGCAAGAAACAATCTGCGTGGTTGAATTTGTCAGCAATTATTGTAGATTTTGATGAAAAGGATGATAAGGAAAAATGAAATTGGTAAGAATATTTCTTTAATTTAAAATTTAAAGACATACATAGGATTACATCAGACCATTGTTTTTGCGACAACGTAAGTAAAAAATATTTCTAAATCATTCCATCCTGCCAAGGTAATTTTCCTTAACATGACAAAATATTCCGCCCATAAGTTTCTGTATTGATTTAGCGAAGGCCCTGCTCGTTCAGTGCATCTATCTTTGTCGATATTTTTCCAATCCACTAATTGATAAAGTGTCATCGTACTGAAATCCATCCCGATCTCTTACATAGTTGTGCAGGACGAACAAGCTTTCACAATAGATATGCCAGAATCCATATTCATTTAGTGGTCTGTAAAAAAATTCTCCATTTGTTTGTCAATATGCCAAAAGCACATTCGACAAGGACAGCCGACTTAGTCGATAATTAAAAATTCTTTTTTTATGACATAGAAATCTTCCACTAAAAGGGCGTAAAACATGAGTCGACAAAGCAAACGCTTCATCCCCAATAAATACGAACGGCATTAGTGTATTTGTTCCTGGAAATGCCTTGCGTGACGGGATGTCGAATTCGTCGTTTTCTAATTTTTAAAAAAAAGTGGAATTTTGAAAAATGGTGCTATCCGACTCCTTTCCAAATTTATAATTAGTCCGCAACTGCTAGCAGTACAAAAGAAAAATAATTTTTATAATTAAAATAAAAGGATCCAGTCATTGTTGGTTTTACTATTCTTACATGTTTGCCGTCTATGGCTCCAAGGCAATTTGGAAAATTGGCGTGTTTTTCAAAATGTGAAGATATTTCAAGCCACTTTTTATCTCAAATGCGGAAAGTTTCTTCTCTTAAATTTCTCCAATAGACAGACATACATGTTTTATCATTTTTCCTAAGGTTGAATGTCCAATCCGATAGGTATAATGCAAGTCAATCAAATTACAGCCGCTTCCCAGGATATCTGAAAAAAAAAAAAAAGCAAGTGATTTATCATCAGAAGGAACAAGTACAGTGCAAAATTTTAAGAAAGTTGAATATTCTCTGTTAAATATTTTTAACATTAAAACTCCCACTAATATAAAAATGTCTTTTAAGAGAATCTCTCTGTCTGTTGTTTTTTATTTATATTTTCAAGAAAAAAAGAACGTCAATCTATTTTTTTATTTGATATGTAGGTATGGATTCTATTTTTAGGAAGAAATTTATGACTCGGTGGAAGAATAAGGGATGGTTATATGAGAAACCTTCGAAAACGTTTAGTTCTGGACAGGCAGTCCCACCAAAGCGTTCATACATATTTGCCAAACAATTGCCATTTCTACAAAAAACGAATACAACTGCCAGTACAGACTCGTCTTGGGTACTCGGGGAAACTGAATTAACACAAGAAAAGAAGGATGAAGAATTTCAGATGAAACGCCAAAAGAAAACGTTCAATAATCCCAACCTCGGAAACGTAAGAAGGTCGAGGATGCCCTGATTCACTTCATGGAAGCCCCATTCTTGTTCCTAACGTCCCAATCGCAAATCCAACAACTACCGTAGAAGATGATGACAAATCTTTTTCTCCTCCCTCTTTAAAGTCATTTTTCTGAAGATGAAAAAATTGAATTTCGATTAAATACATTAAACTCATCAAAAGTATTCGTGGAAAAAGGCCCACAGCACAATCATTATCCATACTATCCGTCACATTTGCAACCTTTTTCGGAAAATCAGTTTTCAGGCCAAGCAAACAATAATTCTAATTACAGGACTCACAATTCTGCCGAAAATCACAACACTAGAATATCCCAACATTCCCAACAGTTTATATTTATTGGAATCCATGAATTTTATTTGATTAAAAAAAGTAATTATATATATATATATATATATATATATATATATATATATTATATATATATATATATATATATATATATATATATATATATATATATATATATATATATATATATATATATATATATATATATATATATATATATATATATATAATATATATATATATATATATATATATATATATATTATATATATATATATATATATATATATATATATATATATATATATATATATATATATATATATATATATATTTTTTAATAAATATGCTGTAAATTAAAACTAATGTTTTACTTACCTTAGTGTACAGTAGCATTTCTCTTGTTGAAATCCCAGCCTCTATTTGTATCTTGCCTTTTTATTGGAGGTGCATAACTTTGCGTGAAGTTCATCAAAGATTTGATGCTCATTCGGAAATAGTTAAAAAACTTTTCGTCATTTCTTAAATCACTAAATAGAGTTTCAAAAGTACCTCTCAGAAGTCGTGCGCTAACAAAGGGATGCGTCCAATACGTCCTTTTCTTTTTTTTCAATAATATCTATATACAGTAGGCAAACACAACTCTCTTCTTTAACTATATATCCATTTTATATAGTTAATTTTTAATATCTACATAGGGCGAAAGAACTCTACCGGCTGGCAGCTATAAACTGTTTTCTGACTGGATATACGAGATCGTAGGCCCCTTCATTTAACGTTGGATGTACGCAACTACATTTGCCGTTCGTGTACATAAAACACAGCGTATGTCGTCCAGCTGACGCTGCGTGCGCGCGACGGCATTTCACGTCCGTGTACACCGAGTCTTAAATTCGTTAAACCAGTTGTACACACTCCTAGAACTTGGAGCTTTATCACCAGAAGCAGCACAAAGTCTTTCAGTGCACCGCTTTGGACAAAGACCACTTTTAAAGTTATAATAAGTTATAGCACACTGGACTAGGAGGAGAGGAAAAAACTTCTGCGGATAGCAGGTTCCATAGTCTGGACACTCTAGGAACGAAGGAACGAAGAAAGCGGAAAGTTCGAGGCCTCTCTACTTAAACTGTAATAGGATGCATAAAAGTTGCACTACGAAAAAGATGACGATGACAAATATTGACTTACAATTGCTTAGGTCAAGACTTAAAAGAATGTAGATTTTGTTTTTAGCCTACTTCCTGTCATTGGTGCCTTGAGTATATTAGTTTGCAGATATTTTCGGAGTGACCTACGTACTTTATATTTTGAATGAGTCATATTTGACCCGACAAAACCAGTTACATCTTTAGATTAGCATACGAGTTTAGTTCCTAACAGTCGATTACTAATTTACTAAGAAACAAAACTGACATTTTTTAAATATGATTGACATTTTTTAATGTAGTATTTTTTTAAAGACCTTTAAAAGATCTTTTTAATGATTATTTATCCGGTCAAAATATACATTATACATACATATTATAATGAAATTGTTAAAAGTCCTTATCAATCCCATGTGTGCATAAATACCTAATAGTCCTTCGGGGTCGTAACCCTAATTCTTTTAGTACAATTAATGAGTACAATGACATAAATGCTCCTCCACCATCATCCATAGCTGCAACTCCCGCATCCCACGAATCAGTATGAGCGGTAACTGCAACCACTTGTTCCGGGTATTCACTACCTACTATATCACCAATTGTATTGCGAGAAGTGGCATTGCTTAATGTTTCTGTTTGTATATCTAAATATAAAACTATTCTTTCTCCACGGTCCTAAAAATTATTAGTGTTACCTAATAATATTTGGCAACAAAGTGTTTCTTTATCTACATTAAAATGCTCGATATGGTGCAAGAAAAAAACGAACAAGCGTACAAGCAAGAAAGAATAATTACTTTTTTCTCTTGCTCCAACGTGCTGGTCGTTGGGAGAGATATATACTCCGCTCTGCATGCTGATTAGTCAACCCCTCCAAATCAAACAGGTAGCACGTTGAAGGGATCAAGGAACAAAGGTTATAGTGCTACTTTTCTTTCTCTTTTGCACGCTTGTTTGTATCGTCAAAAGGCAGGACTGCTTTTAATACGTATATGCTTGAAGGGCAACCCATGTTAAACAATGCTCAGCATTGAGTGTTTCAACTACTGCAACGCTTCGCATAATCGGGCTTGGCTGTTTCAATTAATGCTTGCATAATGCGGCATTAATGCGCACTGTGCTCTGTAATTGAAAAACACTCAATATCTCCCGTTTTTTGGTATCATCGTGTCGATGTTTTTTAAGATGTTGTTTAACATAAATAAAAATAAACCTAATGCAAAATCTTACTGTTACTAATAATAAATTAAGGAAACAGAACACTTAAATTTGATTTTTACTGTTAAGGTTGTCCGTCATAACGAAGAAATTTCTCCTAACAAAATCTACTGTATTCAGATGCCACAAAATTTAGCATGTGTTATCCTAACCAAGGAGAGAATGTGGTGTGTATAATTGGCAAATCATTGGGACATTGTCTTCCGTGATTCGACATACATCATTTTTCTAAGGTGGCTTCCTGCCATAGGAGACATTGCCAATACGCGGTCCGAAACATTTGTTAAAAAACAAAATGGAAAAAAAAACTAAAAAAATGTCTACTTTAATCGCTTATAACTCTGTAAGTATTAATTGGAAAAAAAAAATATATATATATATATATATATATATATATATATATATATATATATATATATATATATATATATATATATATATATATATATATATATAAAAAGAGTTAGAAATCACACATTACATTTGTAAAAATAAACAAAAAAAGGTAAAAAATATGGTTTTTGGACCCTTTAAGCTTCTCTGAAGAACTTTATATTTGGTCAGAAAAAACTTTATACTATAATAAAACATCGCACCAAATTTCGCTAAAATCGGTTTAATAGTTTTTACACAATAATTACAACTTTGGTAGAGTCCAGAATAGGTATAAGACTCAGGTATTTGAATTATTTGTACATAATGTTCCGTAGCACCTCGTATAAAAAGACAAATTCTCGTTTTACACCTTTTTATTAGCACTCAGGTTCACAAACATTTCTATGGTAACAACAATGCAACATAACTATGCTAACGCTTTAGTCGTCAATATCATCAACTGAACGCTTCGAAAGTCATTCCAACACTGGCCCTTGTGGTAATGTGGAGTTTCCTATCGCCTTTTATAATAACGTAAAAAAGAATCAAAATGGAATTAGCTGAAAGAATTATTTTAATACAGGATGCGGTAAAAGTGCAAAATGGATGATTCCAGCGCTCTCACAATGGCGGTCGAAATAAGAAAAAACTTGGGTAATTTAAATTAATTTCTTTTAGTTTGTGTTTAAATAAATAAATTATTAACCTAAATTAAATAATTTTAACTTTTTATTTATATAAACTTAACAGATATTTTTTAAACTTTGTAACAATATACCAAATTAACTATTTCCACGAATTTTCAATCAGAAGTTTTAGTGAAAATATGTTTAAAAACACCTCTGAAGATGCTTTTTAATAAAAATAATTGTAGAGCAAAGAAAATTCTTTTATAAAAAATAATTTTTGATTTAAAAAAATTATTAAAATCATTATTCCATTCCTATTTTGTAAAGATATTTAGAAACTTAAAAACCTTAAGTTTCGTAAAAAATCAAATATCTAAGTCCCATGTCCTTGACTCTAATTTTTTTTAAATTATTGTGCGCGGAGTGTTTGTACAGGTGGTCTCCAGGTCTCCACATTTAAACACATTTTATATTTTTATTTTAAAATATTATATCTTTAAAAAGCAATACTTCCTGACACTCAATATATACGCATCAAATATAAAAAGATTGTTTTTAAAATAATTTATTAATAATAAATTATCTGTTTAAATTAAATTTTTCTTGGCATTTAAATGGTATGAAAATATAATTGTCACCCAAAATATAGAAATATATGTACCTGCATTCTTTGCAACATTTGTGCGTCTTCTTTGGTGATACTAGCAGCAGGAATTTTCGTGACATTATCCCGATAAGTTTGCTGTCCAGTATATAAGGTACGCATGGAAAATGGAGTCACAGATCTAACAAGAGCTGCAACAGCTCCTTTTTTAGAAGCTTCGGTCGCTCCGTGACTTCTGTAAGTGTAGCCGTCGTCGTAATCTTTCCATTCCTACAAATTAACTTCTGTATATAAAATTAGAGCTAAACCAGATTACATTTATGTGAAACGGTAACAAAATTATAACTGGAAGGAAACCACTGGGTGCATTAGGCGGAAACTTTGCCTATAGCTTTCTTTACATTATTTTACTTGAAATACCTGATTGTACACAACAATTTTTCCTTTAGCTGCATCTGAAAAATTCTGTTGATTAAGTTCATCAAATGATCTGACTCACAATAGCTTCAGCTTCAAGTCCACTGTCAGGAGTTCCAACTGAACTTCCAAGAGCTACTACGGGAAGTTTATCTCTCCTAGGTTGCAGCATTTCTCCATATTCTTTTAACCTAGAAAAATGTAGTTTTAAAAGTATCTAAAAATAATGGTCTGGAAGTTTTTCTACAGTCTGTCCACGGATGGGGTTTACAAGAGCACAAATGGATAAAAACATTATTTTTCAGAGGAAACTCATACTTGATAAAAAAATTGCTTGTAAAAAATATGATTTACGAAGAAAAAATTTTGATTTTGTATATAGGCCCGCAGAAACTTCAGAAACATGTTTTTCTTCAAGAGTAAACTACTATTTTTTTATTTTTAAGCAAAATGCCAATTTAATTTTTTAATAGCATTAGCGGTTGAAATATAGCCATTATCAATGGCATAATTTTTTTCAAAAAATTTTGATGTTATCGGAAAATAATATTTATTTTGAATTTTATAAATAAAATAACATAAAAAAACTAAAAATAATAATTTAATAACTTGCTATTTAAACACCCCCTCCATATTTCACACATTTTTCCAGCTGTAAATGAATGTGGTCAAAGCTTTTTTAAATTTTTTCAACGAAAATTAATTGATAAGCCTCAACGATTCGCTGTTCTCAATTGGACGGGCGTAAACTAATTATTGAGGCGCCTCCAAAGATAAGTATCTGAAATAATTAAATCAAGACTACTTGTGGATCTAACCGGGCTATTCCAACCAATCTATCTCTGACCAAAGAGTGGCCGCAAAAACAGCATATTTTAGCCTATTTTCTCACCCTTGTTAGAGACCTTAAAAAAATCCCAAAACTATTCTGCATATGTCAAATTATTGGTAATGAAAAATCAAGATGAGCTTTTTTTGATTTTTAAAATAAGCGGTTGATATAATGACGAAAACTGATATATATATATATATATATATATATATATATATATATATATATATATATATATATATATATATATATATATATATATATATATAAAATAATATATATATATATATATATATATATATATATTAATATATATATATATATATTATATATATATATATTATTATATATATATATATATATATATATATATATATATAATAATAAATATATAAAATTAAAAGTAATTTAACTGTTTTTTTTTTTATAAAATAAAATCTTAAAAATAAAAAATTGTTTATTATCATATTAATGAGGGCGCAATATAGTTGAAAGTCCACCCCTAAACCCCTCTAAATATAAAAACAATCAAAAATTAATTGGATTTAATAGATACTGGTGGATCTCCCACCAGTATCTATTTAAGGAAATCACTCCTGTAACGAAGGGGCGAACTGCCCCCGAACGTGATAACATACGAAAATATCATAGCAATATAAGAAAACTGTCAAATATTTTATAACAGATCTTACTTTTCCCAATAGAAAGATTAACTGACTTTATTTAATCATTTTAAACCTTTTTTAAATAGAGTTTAACCCCCTTAGGGAGTGAAACCATCCGCTAAATATGAAAAAAACAAAAGTTGCTTGAAAAATCTAGGAAAAAACTACTAAAATATTCTAGAAAATTGAAAATTTAAATAGAGTACTTCTCACCAGTATTAAAACCACCCTTATCACTAAGGGGTGAACTACTTCCGAACGTGATAACATACGAAAATATCATAGCAATATAAGAAAACTTAAATATTTTATAATAGATCTTAGCTTTCTGTTCAGATAGATTAAGCTGACTTGATCTAATTATTTCAATTTTTTTTAAACTAACCCTTTTAAGGGGTGAAATTATTCCCTAAACAGAAGAAAAATATTTGAATAACACAGAAAAAAGCATAGGTATTTTAAAGTACGAGAAATCGTATTCAGCGACCTCAAAGGCATATGTATACCCTCTTCAAACTTGGTTGCAATTTTGACCTTGAAATACCCTTGACCTTGACCTGATGTGGTCAAACTGACCTCGGATTTGGATTCAGCGGCCTCAAAATCATAAAATTACCATGATCAAGTCTTTTGGACGCGTGTTTTTTTTTTGGGGTTGTGTAATTTTGCAGATTTGACCTTGAAATAACTCTTTACATTGACTCAATGGGGTTAAACTGACCATAAATTCGTATTCAACGACCTCAACAACATAAGTAAACACTGTTTAAATTTGGTTGCGATTAATTTTGCAGATTTGACCTTGAAATGCTCTTCACCCTGGCCTAACGGAGCCAAACTGACACCGGATTTGAATTTAGCTACCACGAAAACAAAAAAATAGCATGATCAAGCCTTCAACTTTTTCTATTTTGTTGCGCTGGCTCTTCTTGATAAGCCTAGGCATATCGTGTAGTTTGACAGACTGTGACATATACACTTCGTGCATCCGGCCAAAACTTAGCTGGGCGCCTGTATCCAATATTATACAGGGTGTTACTTAATGGTATGTCATAATTTGAAGGAGGCATTCCTGGATCGATTTTAAGTCGAAAAGTTCATATAAACGGGGCCCTAAAATGTTAGTTATTAAGATACAGGGTGTTAAAGTTTTATTTTATTTTATTTTTAAACATTTTTCAAAGACGGTTTGAGATATTGAACTGAATTTTGGCACAGGATATTATGGCATAAAAAAAACATTTTCAGATGTTCATTTAATTTTTTTTGCAACCAGTGGCGTAGCTATGACGAATTTTCAAAACAATTTTCAAAAAAAAAACTACGCCATTGACTTGGGAAAAAATTATGGTTTTATAATAATTATCAATCAATTATAAACAAAAAACCCTCTTTCATTTTTGCCGTAAAAAATTACCGTTTAAAACGTTAATTAAAAAAATGTCTTATGTACCCAAATTGCATCTTGAAAAATTATTATTGAAATAAATCAAGTTACTTTGTCGTTGCCAGCGATTGTTATTTTGTTGTTGTAAACATTATGACACGACAATATCATTCTTGATTGTGTTAAACTTTTATTTTCAATTTTAAATACATTTTTAAAATATTTATTTTTAAGCTATTTTCTTACAAACTAGTGAACAAAAAGCAATAACAATTAAATACAATACATACATAATTTACAAAAAATGTTGGAAATGACCACCCTCGCCTCTATCAGGCTTCTGCTCTTCTTCTCATTGAATTACGAACCCTTTCAAAAATTCCATGCGTGTTTCGGATAGTTCACATCCGTCAATAATTCTATTTCTGAGTTCTTCTAATGTCACAATTGGTGTTGAAAACAATGTTTTTAGGTGTCCCCACAAATAAAAATCTAGGCGTTCAGGTCAGGCGATCTAGGTGG